>SJYC01027829.1:0-18692 GCA_006408675.1 Madoqua kirkii | reverse complement strand
TAAGATAATTCTACTGATAATTTCATTTTTTGCTGTTAGTCATCTTCTCCATATCTAGTACTAAGAATACTATTTTATACAGATGTTTTTCTGATTAGAATAATATTTTCAAACAAGCCCATTCTCAATGTTCTATTTATGCACAGATGTTTTCTTTTCTCAGTGTCTCAAAACTTGTTTAATTTCATAAACATAAACTAAATGGTAAAAATTATACTAAAATATCATGATTTACTCTTCCACTGCTTAAATTTATCTACTGCCACAAAATACAAGTATTCTACATGCTTATCATTCACATGCTCAGCTCATAGTTTAAAGAACCAAATAAGACTTCTTAAGAAATCCCCCCAACTTCCCATTTCTTGCTGCCAAGAGTAATTACTTTCAGCACCTGTAATTCACTCTTTCAATATTCACCTCCACAAGTGTAAGTGAGTGTTTACAGTGCTGCTTCTTGCTTCGTTTTGTTTCAGTTTGCAACATCATGCACCACTACCCACTGGGAAAGCTAAGCATGCAACCCTCTTCCACCCTTCTCGCCCAGCCTGCCACCTCACATTCTCACCCCTCCATCTTTCCACTACACTTCGTTATATCAGAACTTAGGGCTTACACTGGTATTACAGTTCAATTTTTAAACAACTTTAATTTTTTTTAAATTCAGTGACTACATGATTTTGACTCCATAAATGCTGTTCACAGCTGAGTCAGGTACATGATTTACTTTCCTCTCAAACATACTTTGCTTTCCCTGTTGTGGATAATTGCCTTTATTTTTTTCTCTTTGCTACTTTTCTCTGCATTTAATACTAACTCAAGTCCCCCATTATCTCCCAGTTATGTATGTCTCCCCTCAGGAGCTCAACCACATTAAGTATTGTATTAATTTCATCTTGAATTTCTTCTGGAGCGGCATGGTCTGCTCTCCTTTGGTGATCCACTCTCTCAGCACGTGCAAAACTGTCAGCTGGTACCACGCCTCACCACGGTCGTCAGATGACCTTGTTTCTTCCTCTTTCCTGGTTTTTCATTTTGGTGAACCATATCCTGAAGTCCTTTCTGAAGTTAAGGAAGCTCAGAAGGTAAATTTTTGGTGATCTCGTGCATCTAAAAATGTCTTTATTCCACCCTTATATCTAATGAATTGTTTACCTAGGTATGGAATTCAAGATGGGAAAACATTTTCCTTCAGAATTTTGAAAGCAATTCTCCAAAGTATTTTAAGTTGACAAGTCCTGATCCCATGAAATCTGTTCTGGAACCCAGTGGGAACAGAAGATTGGGGTAGCATTCATTTAACTGCCCTGTTTTCAACAAGAGTCCCTCTCCCCTTCCCTATTCTTAGTGCCTCTCAGTAGAGAGACTTTTTGTATCCTCTCTGGAGAGCAAATCAGTCTCCCTGGGAGTGAGAAGGGCAGCTGTTCAGAGGCTCAGAGAGGGAGGGAATCTAGAAATCTGCTTCTTTATACACCCTGTTTATTTTCCCCCAAAGTACTCTCCTGCGTACTCTCTTTCTCCTACCAGGCACCACCATCAAGTTCCATGTCTCTGGGATTCTGTGATACAAACTGGTTGCTTTTTTCCTTTCTCCACTGATGGAGAGAGGATTCCACCTTCCTGGGTCTGCTAAGGTAATTACCATTAATCCCCTTACTCTCTAAACTCCAAAATTATGTTGCTTTTTCCTCACCCTTTCTGGTCCCTGAAGGCTTGAGGCTTTTTAAAAAATACCTTTCCCTTTGTTTCAGTGAGTTTCAGGAGAGAACAGAGCCAAGCGTGACTGTTCAAATGGTTGCTTTCAGCTAAAAATTTATGCTTTTTAGTGGGATAAAATAATTTATCAAAGACATTGGTAGTCCTTTTTTGAAAAATGTGCTTACTTCTGCAAATATTTAAATGGCTAGCAGGCTTTTTTAAAGGGCATCATTTATATTATATATTTTATGTTATGAGACATTGACTTTTGAAGCAATGTAACTCCACATAAAAGTACATTTCTGAATGTCTGAACTACTCAAATTGTTATAAATGGCCATTGTTACATAATTTCTTGAGCCTTTGTACTAGACATCTGGTTTTTCATTTTTACTTATGGAATTTTAAATTGGAAAAGGACCGTGGTATTTTAAATATATTTCATAGACAAAAAGCTTCAGTACCAGTCAGTATAAACTGCCAATGGATTAACTGATCAGAGAAAAAACTCAGGGGACAGAGAACCAATGGAGCCACAGAACTCTCCAAACAGAGGTCTAGACAGACCTGGCCAATAACCCAACACTTTCTGTACCTGCCAGCAGAAAGGCTATGCTTGAGAAGATATACGACTAGAACCCAATTCAGCCAAGTAGATAAACCCATCTAAGTTTTAAGATATCAAGGAACACCTACCTGAGGGTGATTTTCATCAGCTTTTGTTGCCAAAATGCAGAAGTCTCCACAGGTAGTAACAGAAATGAGACTCTTCACATACTTAACATATTTGTCATTGTTTTTTGTATCCCAAAAGGTAACACAGTACTCTGGACGATCACGTCTGGTATAAGCATAAACTACGGTGTTTGAGCAATAACCCCACTAGGAAGAAAGGAAGGAAGAAAGGGAGGGAACAGGAGGGAAGTTGGGAGGGAAGAGAAAGGATGAGAGAAATAGCAATTAATGTTGGGAAAGTCACATTATTATATTTTCTTCCCCTAGGAATATTCAGGTATGTGGTTTATCAGTGCTGATAAAAGTAATCCTTTAGAAATAGAAAAGAGAGGGACTGAATATTCAGCTTCATATCTCTTCTCACTAAAATAACAAATCTAAAAGCAATAAACAGTTTTTTTTTAAAAAAAAGCACTGCAAAAATAAATTGGGCTTAACATTCCTCATTTTAATTTGTAAGATTTAAGCTTCATTGGTGAAAGTTTCAGATTTTTCAATAGTCAATAATAGCCGTGTGAGGGACAACAGCAAGAGTGATCCCTTCTGAAGTTCAATTCCAAGTCCTGAAGCCAAAACTCAAAGACAGTTGCTTTGCCGTTTTTCTCTCATCCACATTTTTTATATTTGTTTTTTATCAGAGTAGTATATGCACAGTTTATAGTCAAATAATTCTGCCTGGTTTATTTAACACAAAACAAAATGCAGGACCGCCTCTGCCTAATTTCCTCCTCGAGGTAGCCAGTTACAGCTCTTTTAGCTGAAAACTGTTTTGGTTTTGATTTCCATATCATATGTGTATTGATTACAGAACTTAGAGCTTTCCCTCTCCTGACAAATTTATACATAATTTTAGATAAATTGATACTCGGTGTCAACATTATTAACATTGTCTTTATTACTGTTTGGGGGGGCACACTGACACTCTTGGTACTCTTTATATATAGTATTCCAGAAAAGCTTACTAGTTTACTAATTCTAAGCTGTTCACACTGAAAAGCCTCCTTTCAGCTGCTTTCTAAAACAAAGCGGCTATGAATATATACAAAATACAGAGACTATACTTTCAACCATAATAAAATTATATAATAAAAACATCTTTTTTTTAACAATTGCTCTTAATACTCACCTTATAATCAGGTCGAATATTTGCAAAATATATAAAAGAATCAACAGTCAGTGCAATTTTCAGTCCACTTCCTTCCCAAGATAGTGCAGACATATGCTTTCCAGGAACCTTCAAAGTACCCAGATGCTGAAAAAAATAATTATATTTAACCTAAAGTATCACAATTAAATAAAATACCACCTATCACTTCACAGAGATCAAAAGCGGTACAAAAATTATTTTATGAAAGGTTGTTACATACTTCAAATCATCTTCCTTCCATTTTTATAATGAAAAACAAATGTATGATAGGAGAAATTAACAAACTATAGCCAAATAATTCAGTATCAAATTTCATCAAATCTAAGATGGCAGAGATTTAAATATACATCTTTATTTTTATGTCCAACTTAGGAAAGAAAAACACACTGCTGCAAGTTAAAATAGGACAACTTTGATTTTAAGATGCATTCCAATTTAGGGTTGGAAAGAACTGTGCTTCTTAGATGCAATGAAATACTGGAGTAGTTCTTTGGAAGGAATGATGCTGAAGCTGAAACTCCAGTACTTTGGCCACCTCATGCGAAGAGGTGACTCATTGGAAAAGACTCTGATGCTGGGAGGGATTGGGGTCAGGAGAAGGGGACGACAGAGGATGAGATGGCTGGATGGCATCACGGACTCGATGGACGTGAGTCTGAGTGAACTCCGGGAGATGGTGATGGACAGGGAGGCCTGGCGTGCTGCGATTCATGGGGTCGCAAAGAGTCGGACACGACTGAGCGACTGAAGTGAACTGAATCTCAGTCCTTAAGTTCTGCCTCTTATTCAGCCTGCACCCACCCTCAACTGCCAACCAGATGCCCAGCCTTTTGCTTCCACTCCTTTCCTTCATCACAGCTGCCTTCTTTCTTGAGTGAACTATCTAGCAGCCTCCAAACTACAATTTACCTTTTGTCTCTTCTTTCATTCCCACCTTCCTAATTCAGTCCCTGCGACCATGACTATCATTCTGGAACACCAATCCAATCATATTCTAATCTGCTTTTAAAAATGTTTAATACTTTTTCAAAATCAGTAGCTACCCACCATCACACTCTCTGGAATAACATACAATGCCTTCCCCCCATTTGCCCAAAACTCTGTGGCTCAACACCCCATGAGTTAACCATAGTTACCATGTTCTCCTCATGAGGGAACTACTCTGCCTCCATTCCTTTGGCCCATACAATCTCTCTTCTGCCTGAAATCCTTTCCCCCAAGACTCCCCCATCCAACTACTCCTTGTCCTCCTGGAGTGCTCCTATTCACCGTTTAAGATACATCTTAAATATTATTTCCTGCCTTCTTGCCTCCCTCTGTGGTTCCAGAAAATTTAGACAGTGAGCTATTTGGCAGCACTAACTTGCTCATATTCACTCTTATTTCCCTATCCCTTAATAGATTCTTTGGTAAACACGTGCAAAAAAGTTTTTAAAAATCTATCAAGCAAATAAATGTATAATGTAATCAAATGAATTTCTTTGTATACTGACAGTATATTTAAAGGTTAAATTAGCAAATGAATACAAAGACCTTTTTAATGCAGCCATAGAAAGAAAACATTTTTAATCTATGTGTATTTCACAAACAGTATACTCCTGAGAATTTTAATAAATTATACTGGTATCCCTCATTCTTAAGCAGATATGCTCTAAAATCAAATTTAATATATTAAACTCCGTTTTGCCATGGCATCCAATGGGTCGGGGTGGGTAGTTTTAACCTAGGAGGGTGCACTCTGTCTGTCCTGCTGCCTGTATGAAGCCAGAGGAACAAACAGGTTCTCACAACGTGACTCGGTACTGACACCCGCACCGTGAGAAGGCGGCTGCCATCTCATTCTGCCGACACGGCAGGGGGTGGCAGCAGCAAGGACGAACAACTGACTTTTAGGAGCACTCACAGAGCGCTGCGGTAGTGTTTTCCCACTGCTACCTCCTTTAATGTGTACAGCAGAGTCTTGAGGAAATAAGTCAGCTGAGTCTTAGAGGTTAAGTAACTTCTCTGAGTGTAACAGCACCCTAGAAACAGAGTTCAAAGCCAAAGCCAGGCCAGACGACGAACCCCAAGCTCCGTTATCCCCTCCCATAGCTAAGACCACACTGAAAAGACCAGAAGATCCTAGCCCGCAGCATCAAAAGTGAACTCTTCCCTGAGGTTTTCCTTAAGTTGACATCTCTAGTTAAGTTCCTTCCAAGTTCTTCCTAATAACACAGATCCAAAAATAAATACCTCATAAATTCACTTATTCAAAAAATATTAAGTGACCAAATATCCCGAGGACTCAGCTAGATATTTTTAATTACAACTATACCAAAAGCCACTTACAGTGTTCAATTTAACACATAATACGGTGATTTGCAAGATAAAGCATATGGGCCTTTGAATGCATGTTACCTAGAGAAGACTGAACGAACAACAATAAGCTGAATAGTACAGTGATAAATAAGCCAATGGCAACAGACAGAAATAACCAACAAAGAATGTGAATTTAAAAGAAGGTTATAAATACTGAGATAACTAGAATTCGTATTTTTAATTATTTAGGAACCTTGAGAACTGCGCTTTTGTTTTTCCCTAGCTTTTAGCATCTATCAGAAATATTATTTGCTGATAATGAACAGAGACCACCTACACTCTAGAGAACATTCTACTTAGGTAACCCTCAGCATCATCTGACACCGCTGTTTACCCCCACAGAAATTATTAAAATACAGAAAAAAAAAAATACTAACATAGTAAAAACAACTGGTACAAACTTTGGTATAGCCAAAAATAGAAATTATTGAAGTTTGTGGTGAATTTATAAAAACCAACAGGATATCCAAAAGAAACTGAATATAGTCTACGGTTAGAAAATAAAATAGGTAAAAACTTATTAATATTAGTTACTAAGTTCTCACTTTCTAAATAATTTAAAATGTATAACATATTAATTCTCCTATTTGATATTTACTACTGCTTTAAGAAAACTCTTTGAAAATTGAGGAAATAAGTCAGCTGAGTCTTAGAGGTTAAGTAACTTCTCTGAGTGTAACAGCACCCTAGAAACAGAGTTCAAAGCCAAAGCCAGGCCAGACGACGAACCCCAAGCTCCGTTATCCCCTCCCATAGCTAAGACCACACTGAAAAGACCAGAAGATCCTAGCCCGCAGCATCAAAAGTGAACTCTTCCCTGAGGTTTTCCTTAAGTTGACATCTCTAGTTAAGTTCCTTCCAAGTTCTTCCTAATAACACAGATCCAAAAATAAATACCTCATAAATTCACTTATTCAAAAAATATTAAGTGACCAAATATCCCGAGGACTCAGCTAGATATTTTTAATTACAACTATACCAAAAGCCACTTACAGTGTTCAATTTAACACATAATACGGTGATTTGCAAGATAAAGCATATGGGCCTTTGAATGCATGTTACCTAGAGAAGACTGAACGAACAACAATAAGCTGAATAGTACAGTGATAAATAAGCCAATGGCAACAGACAGAAATAACCAACAAAGAATGTGAATTTAAAAGAAGGTTATAAATACTGAGATAACTAGAATTCGTATTTTTAATTATTTAGGAACCTTGAGAACTGCGCTTTTGTTTTTCCCTAGCTTTTAGCATCTATCAGAAATATTATTTGCTGATAATGAACAGAGACCACCTACACTCTAGAGAACATTCTACTTAGGTAACCCTCAGCATCATCTGACACCGCTGTTTACCCCCACAGAAATTATTAAAATACAGAAAAAAAAAAATACTAACATAGTAAAAACAACTGGTACAAACTTTGGTATAGCCAAAAATAGAAATTATTGAAGTTTGTGGTGAATTTATAAAAACCAACAGGATATCCAAAAGAAACTGAATATAGTCTACGGTTAGAAAATAAAATAGGTAAAAACTTATTAATATTAGTTACTAAGTTCTCACTTTCTAAATAATTTAAAATGTATAACATATTAATTCTCCTATTTGATATTTACTACTGCTTTAAGAAAACTCTTTGAAAATTAAATTTATTAATAGTAATACTGAAGATACTATTTATTTTTTTTAATGTATTTATTTTTAATGTAATAACATCTAAGATTCATTCTTAAGATAGATTTTCTTAAAATAAGCAATTATTTCACGACAAATTGAAACAGAAGTTTGGGATAAGGACAGACTGCTATGTATATTCAATACCTATCCACATTTAATATATCATGTTAAAACCCCCTAAAATTAATCTGAAACAACTAAATTACACTAAAAACAACTCAAAAATCACCTGTGAAAAAAATGCATATGCATATTAGAGAGAAAATATTCTCAGTAACTATTCCCCAGTGATTTCTTACATGAAACATCTGGTTTTCTAAATGTAAAGATTATAAAGTAAATTCCATGATAAAATGAAGGCTTATAATATGAGGATATTAATCAAAGAAATACACCTGATAGTTGATCATTTTTATTTAAAATGTCCCTTTCAAAAAAACGTGACAAGTGTATACCCCTTCCTCCATTCTTTTCTCCCCTACCTTATTCATGCATATTTAAATGGAAAGAAAGAGAAAACCTTTAATGAGTCATTTACCTCGCCAAATGGAGTATAAAACTGCACAGTGTTTACATCTTTATCCTGAGTGGCGGCCTTCTGGAAGCCTGCCACTGCTAAGACGCTGCCAGTATGGTTCCACTGGATACTTACTACATACATGCCAGTATCAATTAAAACAGGATCTAGTCCAAAAAAAAAGGAATTATGGTAAAATATTTAGCCGAGAGAACTTTTTATAATCTTATGAACAATTTTTTAAATTTTTTTTTAAATTCTCCACATTTAAAAAAAAGAAAAATTACCTACTTTGGTCATTCTCGTGTCTCATTATTTGGCATCTCCCATTGTCAAAACAGATGGCGAGACAGGGGCAATCTGGCTCCACGTAACCCTCTGTGCCATGGTACCAGTGAATTCCAGCAATGCTGACTGCTCCAGTGACATTCACTAAACAATTTAGCTTCATTTTCACCTAAATAAAGTCAGTGAGCTAGTATTTTATACTGGAAAACAGAAGCATGGTTAGTGTGAACACTGAAATGTGAAAATCTGGTTTTGAATGCAAGCTCCATCACTTACTGATTCAGCAACCATGGGCAAATACTTCCCCTGAGTTTCAGTTTTCCCAATGTGTAAAATGAGGATTAAAAAAAAAAAGTAAACAAAAGTTCATAGAGTGTTGTAAAACTCAAATGATCAACGGTATACAAAAGTGCTTTGAAAATAGCAAAGTGTCAAATAGCAAATAGCAATATGTAGATACTGGTTATTATTACTTCCACTGAGTGGATTCATGTGATGTCTTGATCCTGACTAAAAACAAATCGCCCCATAAGTAAGGTCAGAGATCTGCCATAGCTAGATCTCACAAAGCCAGAGCTTTCCTTGAGATTCTATCCTAGCCTATTCTATTTTGCTTTCTTTCCAGGACCTGATTTTTGTCCCTTACTGTATAAGCCTGCCATCCTTTTCACAAGCTTTAATACCTCGCTACAAAAAATATCTTTGGTTCTCATGTACACTTTGGCTTTGGATACTAGAAGACACAAAGGTTAACTTCACATCATCCTACCCATCATGCGTCAGTTTCAACACTCTGCAATTTTGTCCTTTCCAGCTGCCAGAAAATCAGAACTAAAAGCACTAATTTACCTTGAAGCAACACAGAATGTTTTCTTAACAAAACAAATTCAGGAAAAAAAAAACCTGAATTAAAGACTATCTTGATTATACAAATTATCATAATAAATAAATGTGTATATACATATTAAAATGATATACAAAATAAGCATACAAAGTTGTAAAAATAAAAGTATATATATGCATACCATAAAATTCCCTTGATTATCATAAATATGTATCTCTCCATTGGCCATTCCAAAAAGTAAGGCTTTACTATCTGCAGACCATGCTACATGGCATAACTGCACACCCTTCAGGTCTTTTCCCCAAATGCGATTCCCTAAAACAAACATAAAACAGAATTATTTCATTAAAATTTCAAGGTCACGATTCTCTAACAACTGCTATAGAAATTTTTGTTTCCCTAAAGGGCTCTCACATTCTTCACAGCATTCAGTTGTTTAATTTATTCAGTCATTAGATCCTTACTGAGCACCTACTATGTGCCAAACACCCTACTAAGCATTTGAAATAGCAGCTGTTTCCAACTGTCTCCCTTCTCTTCTAAATTCTGACTCAGGACCTTACTCCCAATTAGGAGAAGAATTCACCTTTTACTTTGGAAAGAAAATAAAAGCTTTCAAAAAAAAAAAAAACCCCATTCCTACTTTCAAACATTCAGAACTCAAGTGAGTCCACACTTATTCTTTCTGCTCTGCCTCCTAACACAAAGGAAGAGGTATGTCCCTAACAAGACAGCAATCTAAAGTGAATCTCTCTACCATTCTCTGATCTAGTCCCTCTGACTGCCAATGCAGGAGACACAGGTTCAGTCCCTGAGTCAGGAAGATCCCCGGAAGAAGGAAATGGCAACCCTCTCCAGGATTCTTGCCTGGGAAACCCCACGGACAAGGAGCCTGGTGAGCTACAGTCCATGGGGTCACAAAAGAGTCAGACACAACTTACTGACTAAACAGTAAGACTTAAAATAAGTGATTCTTAAATGTCATCAAATTGTACAGCAACTATTTTCTCTTTTCATATTTATTTTTCTGTCAGAATGCTAACATATGACAACATTTAAACCTCTAAATATCAAAACTTCAGCTAAATCTCGACCTTAGCTCTGGGTGCAAAATGCATTACCATCCACTGAACCAACTATCACAGCCCCATCCTCATATACAATGCAGATCTTCTGTCCATCAGCATTCCAGCTCATGCTTCGAACCACTGACTTATTTCTGTTGTTGATCATCTCCTCATACCAAGAGCCTGTATTCACAAAGGAAAACAAATGGCAAGTCAAAACTTTCACATCTGATAAATGGTACTTCAGAGTTGGAAACTTTCCATAAAATAGACAAGGGGACAAATAACTGCAAAGTTTTCCACAACCTAAGACATTAAACTACAAAATCTTCAAATCCAACAGAACAAGATGAACAAGATGAAAAAAATAACTCATGCCTTTACTAATCATTGCTTCAAAGATTATCACAGAAAATACAATAAATGCCTATCCTTTTTCTCTTTTTTTCTATCAATTAAAAAATAAAACTTCATTTGCTTCCAAAGGGCCAAAATGAGTGATTTTTCTCAAAGACTGGTTTTCCCACTGGAGTGCACCTCAGATAATAAGGAAAAAACAGAATAACAATTACTTCATAAGTATACCCAAACTCACCAATGGTTAATTATAGGCATGTTAAATGTAAGCATATTATGGAAAAACTAGAAGACTGAAAAAAATTTTAAGTTCACATCACATTAGTGATATCACATCACTAGAGTGACAAAAACGTTCTTGCATTTATTTACATGGGGTTGACATGAGATGTGACTTGTCTCAAGGTATAATCAAATGTGAGGCCTATCACAAGGCTATTTTGTTTTCTTTTTTGTTCTTTAAAAGGCTTTATTACGTTCCCAACATACAATTCTGGCCTAAAGCCAAGCAAGTAATTAAGTAACATGGAGAAGCTAGTCAGAACAGGGTATTACCCATCAGGATTGAGGCTCAGAGAGAACCTACTCTAATCTCATGTACTTTCACATTCTACTCCCCACACATACATACACAGACATAAACTTTAAAAATAAATAGATGAGTTTGTGTACTACAGCATATTTTAATTAAGAATTTTTAAAGGTATATACCCTAAGCATTTTTAAAACCACACACATGAGCTAAGGTACCCTTTTCATTCAAAGATGAAGCCTACAGGCCTCAAGAGAACATGTATTATGAGTTAGCTTTCTGGTAACAGGGATACACCTAAATTAATCTTTCTCTGACTCTTTCAACTCTGGGCAAAAGGCACAAACGTGGAGCCAGCAGTCAGAGCTAAGATAAAAATCTATATCCATGAAGGAAAAGGAAGCTAACTGACTCATTAAAGGAAATGAATTATTGCTTTTGACTTCATAAATGTGTTTTTATCTACTAACTCCAGTCACTGACCACAGAGAAATGAATTCTTATTGGAAACTTGAAAAAAAGAGCTATCTCAAGCAGAAACTGTTCTGCCAAGAGTCTAAGCTCAGTTTGAAGTTGGCCAACAGTCACATAATTCACTTTCTTAATGCACAGAGTTCAAAAGAAATAAGGTTAAAGGGAAAAGTAGGGAATCCATAAATTTGGAAATATCACCCCCGTGAACTCCTACTGTTGGTTAAAAAGGGTCTATTTCAAAGATGTTATTTCTCCATTCACCTACTGTGATCCAAACTCCAATCTGTGGAAGATTAAATAAGCTGTCTTACTATACCTTTATATAACATCCAAACAATGATAAGCCCGTTTTGGTCACTGGTAGTCAACTTCTGATATTGTTCATTCCATGTTACAATTTGAACAGAACCTAAAAATTTATAAAAACAGTTTAGAAACTAAAAAAACAAAAGCTATGATTAATTTCAAATTTACATTTTTATAATAAATGCCGAGAGTAGTTAAAATCAGTACCGTTTCTGGGCAATTAACCAGTTTAAAATTGCTCAAAAATGTTCATAGAACACAGTTACCATTATCACTTGTTGCTACAACAATGCCTAATACTAATTTTCATGTTTATTCCTATTTTACGCCAGCTAAGGGACCAATTAGGATCAGCTATAAGAGATGCCATAGATCTGATGACAGATACAAATATAAGTAAGATTTACCCAATTTGCCTGACTCCCAAGGACTATGATGCCCAAAGGACATCATGCTAAGTACTTGTTTTTTTTCTTTTGAGGGGGAGGTATGTGTCAAAGCAATGTCTCTGAATCTCTCCCCATGCACCACACCTTGTTTTCTTTTCTATTAGTAACATACTCTTGAGCATATCTTAACCCTCTGGGTGATATGAACAAATGTGTTTTTTCAGTTTTTTTAATCCCTGAATACTTTATTGTACATTTCCTAAGAACAAGGGCATTCTCTTTCAAAACCGTTTTACAAATTAGAAAATTTAACACATAACACTATTATCTCCAACCCACAGTCCACATTTAAGTTTTATCAAATGTCCAAATAATGTCCATGATAGATAGCTATTTTTCTCATTTCAAGATCCAGTCAGCATCATCCAGTACATTCAGGCGTCATGCCTCTTCAGTCTACACTAATCTGGGACCAGAAAACAGACTCTTAAAAAAGAGGATATCCTATCCTTAGACAGATAGTATTTTTTAATATATAAAATAGCTCCTTTTTTTCATACCTATTAAAGATGCTATTTAATCAAGTGAAAGTTGTTAAATGACTCTAGGCCATGGCTAAACAGAAATGATTACTTTAAATAAGACCACTGTTTAAAACAATGACATTTTTGCATAATTATGGCTAAACAGAAGTGATTACTTTAAATAAGACCATCATTTAAACAATGACATTTTTGCATTAAGGAAGTAAGTTCTTGGAGAAGGGCATGGCAGCCCACTACAGTATTCTTGCCTGGAGAATCCCATGGACAGAGGAGCCTGGTGGGCTACAGTCCTGGGGTTGCAAACAGTCAGACAAGACTGAAGCAACTTAGCACACACACACAAGATATTTCTAAGGCTTCCCCGATGGCTCAGCAGGTAAAGAAACAATCTGCAATGTGGATTGGACTCCTTGGCTCCAGGAGACTCTGGTTGGATCCCAAGGTTGGGAAGATTCCCTGGTGAAGAAAATGGCACCACTCTAGTATTCCTGCCTAAAAAATTTCATGGACAGAGGTACCTGACAGGCTCCAATCCGTGGGGCCACAAAGAGTTAGACATGGCTGAGCAACTAAGCATACACACACAAGTGGTTCTAAATAACTAAAACTACTATTCAAATATGATTTAAAAATTTACATGACTCACCACTATGACCTTCGAGAGTCTGATTCATAGAAAGGTTACTAGGGGCTGCAAGACCCCTCAATTTTGTATCATCTGAAAAAAACAAAAATAAAACATACTGTGGCAAATATATAAAAGCAACAGATTATAAGATTTTGATATTTCTTGCTTTTTTCCTATTCCTAAATAATATTAGAATAATTTTTTAAAGAATGCCTTATTCTGATCTATTTTTCTCATGGTAGAAATATGGACAAACACATACCCCCTTGCAAGATATTATTCTGGTGAAATAAAGCAAAATGTATAAAAGAACACTTTATTTAGCATATTAAATATAATTAGTAATTATTACTGCTACTTATTCCTTCCCAAAAGACAACAAAAAAGTATTTATGACTTTAGATTCAAAACTCTAAAGCAAAAGTAAGATCAGAAAGCAAAAATTTGGGAAACTAGTTTTTATTAGACTTTGCAGAATCTTATATTCATTCATTCATTCATTCAACAAACATTTATTGAATGTCTACACTCTGCTATGCACTGTGGAAGGTTCTGAATACAAAATGATGAAAAAAAGGTCTCTCCCCCTAGAAAGCTTATAGTCTACCGAGGGGACAGATATCAAATAGACACTCACACACCCACATAAATACATATATATATATATATATATATATATATAATTGGGCTTCCTTTGTAGCTCAGTTGGTAAAGAATCTACCTACAATGCAGGAGACCGGGGTTCAATTCCTGGGTCAGGAAGATCCCCTGGAGAAGGAAATGGCAACCCACTTCTGTATTCTTGCCTTGAGAATCCCATGGACAGAAGAGCTGGCAAGCTACAGTCCATGGGTTTGCAAGAGTCAGACATGACTTAGCAACTAAACCATTATATATAAAATTATAAACTAGGAAAAGTAAAAGCATAATAAGAGACAGGAAACAGACGGGGAGTTCATTTAGATTGGAGGGAGGGAGAACCAGGGAAGGAGCTCTAATGAAATGGTATCTAAGCTGAGACCAAGGGATAAACTGGAAAAAGCCAAGCCAGTCAAGGAAAGGGGAAAATTTTTCAGGCTAGGATGCAGCAAATGCAATAGCCCCTGGTAGAATTTTAGAGCCTTTAGCAAACTGAAAGAAGGCCTATATGGTTAATAAGTGGAGAGTGGCATAAGATGAGGCAGAAGTGATAGGCGTAGGAAAAAATTTGTAACCTTTGCAAGAAGCAATGAAAAATTTTTATGTTATCCAAAGTGCAATGTAAGCCTTTAAAGGCTGTTTATTATTTGAAGTGACTTTTTCTCTTAGATCACTAATCATACTACAGAGAAGAATATAGTAATATAAAATGTCTTCTCAGTAAATGAATCTTCACTTAGAAAATCTGATGCACGTGCGCACGCGTGCGTGTGCGTGTGTGTGTGTGTGTGTGTGTGTGTGTGTTAGTTGCTTAGTCATGTCTGACTCTTTGCAACCGCATAGACTGTAGCCCACCAGGCCCTTCGGTCCATGGGATTCTCCAGGCAAGAACACTGGAGTGTGTTGCCATTTCCTCCTCCAAAAGGAACTGTACAAAGAAAGAAAGTGAAGTCGCTCAGTCGTGTCTGACTCTTGGCAACGCCATGGACTGTAGCCAATCAGGCTCCTCCATCCATGGAATTTTCCAGGCCAAGAGTACTGCAGTGGGTTGCCATTTCCTTCTCCCAGAAAATCTGCTAGTCACATGTAAAATACACCATTTGAAACATTCATTTAAAAATACTAATTTATGAAAATCTTAACAATTTGTGAGAGTGGGAATTTTTATAAGTTGATGCTGAAGAAAATTCTCCTTTCAGATAACATGTATCTTAAAATTACTATGAAATATATTCTTTATTCTGAAAACAATCTCAGAGGAAAAAAATATCTGAGTTCCTCTAAAACCATTGGTTCTAACTATCCAGTTACCGTCTTGGTAACATGAACAAGAATACATGTATAACTTCACAATCGTTTCTCAAACAACTAAGATAGAATAAATGTTGCTGACATACACATTAGGTTGAACCTTGTTTTTTTTAACAGTGGGTTCTCTTACTCATTGAATCTCTTTAAAAATGTACCTGCACATTTAAGCCATATTCTAGTTCTAAAAAACATTTCATAAAAATATATTTCTTAACTTATAGCACTGAAAATCCATTCTAATGCCTATAGTCATGGTCACTATAACTAAGTAAAATTAATGATACATGATTCTAAGTGTTTGCAGGACCCAACACATTTGAAAGTTTGATGAAGCAATTCCATCCTTCCATTGGCTTATATGGTCTGAATTCAAAATTCTGCATCGCATGCATGTTTTCTATTTGTTAAACCATGAAGTGTAGCCTCTTCACAAAACATATTCTGACACACATGAGAATATATTTTTTAAATTCTCCTTTACATGGTGAACAAATAGCTTCCACCTCTGAATATTGGGTTTTGCTAGCAGTAACTCCAGAACTTTATTATGCAGAAAATATCTGCAAAATCTATCTGAAAGCTCAGATATCCAAAAGAAAAAAAACTCAAAAGTTTTCAGTGAGGTCAAGTAAAGCCACCAAGATTTAAAGACTCCACCGAGTTACATTACTAAACTCCCACAGCCAATAAGCAAACCAAACTGGCATGGGAACAAGCATCTGTTAATACTGACGGAATTCTTCTCAAAGCATCAATAACCCTTGGATTTGAAAGGCATGATGAAAGGAAGCACCAATAAAAGAAGGCATTTGAAACCCATGAAGGGAAATTTCGGAATGAAATCAGCAATTCCAACCATTCAAAGTATCTCCCACAAGCTCAAAGGATCCAAAGGATTTACAAAGGTTAATGGTAATAAAGTCACTGAGAATGAGAAATAACAGAGGAAACAGGAGCCCTGCTCAGAACATGAGGCGGAGTCTCTGAGCGCTTTCATCTTGGGAAAACCTGGCTGACGTTCATAAACATCCGTTTTCACATTTTGCATTCATAAAAGTGGTCAGCAGCCCAAATGCAAGAGAAATTCACATTATGTGTTGCACGGTGAGTTTGACAAGCAGGATCGAAATGTGAAGAAGACATTTTTGCAACACTTGAAGAGATGGTGGGATTCTGAGAAGGAGCTGCTATAGGCTCTACAGACTCCCGAGCAGGATCACTCAGGTGCCTGGCTTCTCTGCATGACTGGCTACAAGTGGCTATGCACACATCCGTGGGTACAGCTATGGGCCCCTGACCTGCTGTTTCTGGAGCCTGGGTTCGCAGCACATTCTTTAAGTATGGAGTCGGTCTGGATTATGAACATCCCTAGAACAAAGGCAGGAAGCTTCGAGTGTCAATCTCACTGCATGGGCACATCAGAAAGCTGATACACCGACTGCCTGCAGTTCCTGGAGGGCTGTGCAGATGGCTACACAGGTGGTTTGGATGGTCTTGGAACACTTTTTCTCTGACTCAAATGCCTGCTTTCTGGTAACATTTCCTCTCATGAAGATGAGTAGACTGCGTCGTCTGCAGCCATGGCAGGAAAAGCAAGAGATGCCATCTCCAGTCAGGGCCCTTCTCAAATTCCACCACAAGCAACTCTGGCCCAGGCTGGCATCCCTTTAAAGATTGTTAGAAAGGAAATGACATGACCTGGTTCTTTTGGGGGTTTTTGTTTGTTTGTTCAAGATCACACAAGAAAGAGGCAAGAAACCATGAAGCTGATTCTCAACCAGTTGAGGTGAGAGACGATAGTGGATGGGACTAGAGGGGATGGAAGGAGACAAAGGGAAAGGATGGATTCAATAATCTGGAGACAGAAGCATAGGGTTGTTGATGAAGGTGATGTTAAGAGGGGAAGAAGTGGGCTTCTAGCTTGAGCAAATGGGTGAAATTTAAGATATTTACTGAAATGGAGACAAGTGAGAAAAGAACACAGGAGAAGGTCAAGAGTTCAGTATGAGATGCCTGTGAAAGATTCTTGAGATGTCCAAGTCTGATAAATCAGGACTGGGCTGGAGAGATATATTTAGGAATCGTCATTCCACAGAGGGCATTTAAAGCCATGGGAATGAAAGAATAAATCTAAAGAGAATGTGAAATGAAAAGAGCCCAGACGCAAGTTCTCAGGAATTTCAACAGTTAGAGGAGAATCTGGTAAAAGAGACTGGGAACTTATAAGCAAATAAAGGAGGGGATAGCAATATGTATAAATATAACAATAATTTAAAACATTGCAATTCTCTCTTTGTCTTGAAAAAATACCAGTTCAAGAACCAGTCAAATGTGCATAAGGACCAAAAAACAAAAAGCCACTCATGAGATTTGTAACATGAAATTGGCTGGCAAGGGAGAGAAAAGAGGGAGAAAGCAGATCGATACTCAAAGGAGAGAGAGAGAGAGACTGAAAAAGGAATAAAGGCCCTGAGAAGGTGAGAGGAGGTGGGCCCCAGCAGAACCTGTGCAAGGTGGCCTGTGAGAGAACACTACCCACCTCCCCATCTTAACCTGAGGTAAAAAGCTGGGGACAAACACTGGCTCTACCGGTTCTAACAGCTCCTTTCCTTCTACAGCAGGAGAGTGAGGACTAGGAATACCACTACAGGGGACGCAAAGCAATGCAAGCCTTCTAGAAGGTGAACGGGCTAAACATGAAGGACCTCTATGGACCTACATGGCCTTTGACCCAGTGAATTCCCCCTCTAGAGCTGTATGCTAGAAAGTGATTAAAGGCTCACGCAAAGAGACATCTTTAGCAGATATCTTCAGATACGAAGATACTGTTGGAAACAACTTATGTGGATACATCTAAATATCCAACACTAGAACTGGATATACATAAATCACTATATCAACAAAATGGAATACTAAACAGCCATTAAAATAATGCTATAGTAGGTATTTTGCTGATGTAGAGGACTGTTATACCATATGGAAGAATGATAACGATTTGGCGTTCTGTAGCCAACCACCAATATGGCACTTACAAAGCCACATCTTAAGCATATCACAGTACTTCAAATGTACTCAGCAATCAATATCTGGTGATGAATACTGAAGCAATATTAACTTTATTACTATCATATTTAATAATAATAGTTGTGATACAATAGACTGACCTTCTAAGACT
>SJYC01027828.1:0-72678 GCA_006408675.1 Madoqua kirkii | reverse complement strand
ACTATTATGTGTAAATACCCTCTATAAGTTACACTCTAAAGTAACAAGACTGGTTTATACTATATCAAGAAAAAAATATATCAAAAGTTTGCATTTTAAGTATGGTTATCTTACTAATACAAACATTTAAAATTAAATGGCTCAATTAGTAAAGAAGTAAAAAAATTATGAAAACTTTTCTTCTATTTTCTACCAACTATTTCACAGTCATAGCTTAGAGACACTAAAATTTGCACTTAATTAGGGACATTTATTTCCTTAGAAAAATGATACTGGTTCTCAGAAGATTCAGTAGCATTCAAGCATTTGTAATGGCAGATTAGTAGCAGGAACATTCTGGTATGCCGAAGTATTTACTACACCAAATGCTCGTTATTTCCAGGTAAAACATTTGAGTAGTTTAACGATGTACTTGTCCATATTCATTTGCTTGCAGCTTCTCCAAAATGTCATCGAGTGACTAGTTGTTAAGGCCAAAACCACATATTTTTAGACATTAGAAATGTAAACACACTTTCAGACACTTCAGTACAAGGTAAAAGAAAAATGTAAGTTCTCATTGGAACAAAAAGAGTGAAATTTTCTCACCAAAAATCTAATCTGTCTAAACTCAGATATTCTGTTCTTTAGAGAGCAGGATATAAAGTGGCGGTCTTCAAGCATTTTTGTTCATATGTCCCCTAAAATAATTTTGACAAGTAATACCTTGTGCATATTTAAATTATATGAAAATTTTCATAACCTTTATGTAACAAAGTTTGCAACTTTGCTGTATTATAAGTATTGATGCTTTAAAATAAAATTTAAACCAATCTTTTAAATATATCCTATATAATATCAATAACATACTGAATTATTACTACTATTGTTCTTCTAAAATAAAATATCTCCCTAAATTTGTATTTCCTTTCTGCTGCTTCCACAGAATTTTATTCTACTTGAATCTTGAAAATCTGTTCTTGAGCACTCTATTACACTTTCTGACATAAACTTTATACAGACAACAAGCACATACACGTTTATGTCTAGATGACCTTTAAATTAATTTTCTTTGACCAAAGGCTCTAATTCTTTTAATCACCTTGGTTGAGTTATCATTACAACTATGATGGGTACACAGTTGAGCCAAACAAGTAAATTACAAAGTTTGAGATAAAATCGTTAAAAAATAAAAGGTAAATTTTAATTAGAAAGGTATCTCTTAATGGACTGAATTGGGAGAGATGTGTTTATGAAACCTATGTACCCTCCTGGTACAGTGTTGAGAATCCACCACCAATGCAGGGGACATGGGTTTTGATCCCCAGTCTGGGAAGACTGCACATGCTGCAGAGCAACTAAGCCTGCCCCCCACAACTATGGAGCCCGCACTCTGGATCCCCCAGCCACAACTGCTGAAGCCTGTGCACCCTAAAGTCCAGGCTCCCCGGCAAGAATGACACCGCCATGAGATGCCCATGCACCACAAAAAGAACAGCCCCCTCTCAATGCAACTAGAGACTGCCTGGGCGCAGCAACAAAGACCCAGGATGGCCAAAAGTAAATAACTCAGAAAGAAAATTGAATTGTCCTTTTATTTGGCTC
Organism: Madoqua kirkii; assembly: GCA_006408675.1. Classification (NCBI taxonomy): domain Eukaryota; kingdom Metazoa; phylum Chordata; class Mammalia; order Artiodactyla; family Bovidae; genus Madoqua; species Madoqua kirkii. Next base: position 71,094 of record SJYC01027828.1, on the reverse strand, counting down.
TCTGGAGATTTTACCTTTCCAAGAAATTCACCTTATTAAAATTCAGGGTAAGCAAGAGCTATCCCTTTCTTGTGTAAAGTTAGGAGATTGGTGGCACTGAAGTGAGAGATGGGAAAAGAGACTGCCAACTGACCCCAAGTTGCACTGTAAGCAGATCAGTTTACGGAAGTGAAGTATTTGGAAACAGATGCCTCTGGAATGCTCTGTGTCCCCTCACATCCCTTGAATGTCTCTGCAAGCTCCGAGGTAGCCCTGCTGAAACAGCACTGAACCCTATGGTCTTTGCCCCCTTACCATGTCCTCTGCCTGCCTTTTGTCTGTGGAAAACTTCAGTCCAAGAATAAGCTTAATCAGAGAAGTGAGAAATTTGGAAATGAAAACAGTCAAAGACTAAATAATATAGTCATTAAGCACAATCAGGGACCTTCAGTTCTTTCTCAAGGGTTATAGTGTTCTGAGCCATATCCTGTGAACTGTCCCATCAATACTAAAACAGTAGGAGGAAGAAGTTAACTACCTGATGACGAGACTGTAGGCAAGACAGAAGCTGCCACAATTCAGAAAACAGGCGCAAAGAAAAGAGAACAAATGGACCTCGGAAGAGAAGGTTAAGTGTACCTAAAACAACCAAGATGATGCTGGTCAAACCACTGAGGACCAGTCTGAAGATGACTGTTAGAGATGACTGTTCTGTTTCTGCATGTAGCCCTCCACGCCCTGTCTACAAAGACTCTCGCCCCCTGACCACCCCCAGTTGCCAGCATTTGAAATAAAGCAAACTTTCCTTTCCACCAGCCTGGCCTGTTTACTAACTTTTGAGCAGCAAGCACACACTCTTTCAGTAACTATCACAGTTTGAATACTCCTCAAAGATCCCTGGGAACACTGTTGTTAACTTCAGCTGGACAAGAAAAAGTACTCTTCCTGAATTATTCCTTTGGCTAAAGAACTGCTTTTGAAAGTTTCTGAGGTGGTACCATGTTACATTTTGAAACCTGCTCTTTGACCACCTGGCTAAATAAAGTGTACAACTGTGTATCATCTGATACTCCATCAGCTGACTTGTCTTGTACATGTACAGATTCTGAGTAAGAAAATCCTATTAAGGAATCAGGATGATAGCCCTGGTTAAATAGAGCTCAATTAGGAGCTTATACTGCTGTGGAAAAGCACTAGAAAAATAATTACACCACTTTCACACGCAAATAAAAATGGATCTAACAGTCTCCTAAAATATTGAAAAAGACCTCTTAAAAAATCAAGGCTGTGTATTACTACTGTTCATCTTAAAACTTAATGAATAAGGCTCTTATCCTGTGACATGTCCTCAAATGTAAGACCTAGGTTGGCTTCTAGCAGAAGCAGAAATCCTTCCAAAAAGGATATGTTTCGAGTTCAGTCTCTGCAGATATGAGGTGACCTTATCCTGGAATGCCAGCGTGGCTTCACACGCACAAGCATCTTCTGTGGAGATGAGTCTTCGTGCTTCTTCAACAGCTGGAAGCAGTGACAGTACAGAACGTTACAGCCAATCAGAAATCATAGGAAATCGGGAAATCGACAAATCAATACTTTTATTTTTAAGACTTACGCTATGTGCATTTTCTAGGAGATAAAAGGATGTAAGAGCACACAGAAAGAGGAAGAAAGACTGTGGGATGTGTCAAAGAAGAAACAGAGATGTTGAGGAAAACTTTACAACTGTCAAAGCTAGGTGATGGTTATATGAGAGTTCTGCTGTTCCCAATGCTTTTGTGATGATGGGAAATTCTCCATGATACAAAGTTAAAATGTTTTAACACGATGTAAGGAGAAGCCAAGAATGCAGAGATAAAAAGACCATCTCCTTGTGATACTGTGTTTTCATTAAGAAATGAAAATGTTCGCTACGGAGCACAGGGTGGAGGTTCCTTTAAAAACCAATGGAGGAAGGATGCCTGGTGGAAAAGTAGAAACATTCCATCCTGAAGACAGACCAAGAGGCAAGACTCAAAACTGTACTTCAGACTTGGAGACAGGAAAGCTCACTCCTGTCCAAGTGCCTGGATGAAGCGTAAAGGGACCATCTTTACCTGAACATGTCTTCTTGTCTTCATTCAAAGTGTAGCCAGTATCACAGTCGCAGTGATAAGAGGCACTGCCGTCATACACACAGATGTGTTGGCAATCATGGGAGCCCAGGGCACATTGGTTCAGAACTGGCCAGGATTGGGGCAGGAGACAGAATATTCACAAATTACAATCGGAAACGACACAGACTTCTAGGAGAAAGAAGCTTTGGTTTGGTCCCAACGTGGGCACATATGAATCCTTCAGTCATCAGAGTCTCCCATGTTTCAGAAGGAGGGAGCCTCTTCCTGATCCCTCCCCTACAGCCCTTTCCTTGCTATTTCTTGCAAATATTTTGGGTTCTGCCTCGTTTTTTCCCCCGCTGTCCATAGTCCTGGAGGGCTGCACTGCATCTTAATTCTATCCCAGAACTTACCTCTGGCCTTTCCATAACACCTCCAAGCTCTCCAGCTATATATGGATCATCTTAACCATTACCAAAAATAAATTATTAGGGACCTACTCACAGAGTTAAATTTGATGCTGCACAAAAAAGACTGTATTGACCGAGGGCCTATCTTTGATGCTTAAAGTGGTACAGAAAACAATGGCCTGAGAGCTCATGCACACACACACACAGAAAAATAATAACAATGATGGTGGTGCTGATGATGTGTATGGTTGGATAAGAATGTATTTTTTATCTGTCACAAATACATTACAGGGAGCAAAGGCTTCCTGGGGAACATAGGTCCTTCTCGGCCATTACAGGAGTCAAACTATTTGTTCCCCTCTAAATCTCCTCTTAAGTTTCATTCCTTGCTTCCAAACTTCCCATGGCTCACTACTGTTGTTCAGTCACTCGGCTGTGTCCAACTCTTTTCGACCCTATGGACTGCAGCATGTCAGGCTTTCCTGTTTTTCACCATCTCCCAAAGCTTGCTCAAACTCATGTCCATTGAATCAGTGATGCCATCCAACCATCTCATCCTCTCCCTTTTCCTCCAGCCTTGAGTCTTTCCCAGCACCAGGGTCTTTCCCAATGAGTCAGTTCTTTGCATCAGGTGGCCAAAGTACTGGAGCTTTAGCCTCAGCATCAATCCTTCCAATGTATATTCAGGGTTGATTTTCTTAAAGTCTGCTTATTTTACCACTGTTTCCATTGTTTCCCCATCTCTTTGCCATGAAGTGATGGGACCAGATGCCATGATCTAAGTTTTTTTGAATGTCAAGTTTTAAGCCAGCTTTTTCACTCTCCTCTGTCACCTTCATCTATAGCTCGCTACTGCCTATAAAAGAGCTTTTCATGGCATAGAAGGCCCTAGATAATCTAATCACAATGTCTTTCCAACTTTCACACTGATATTCCCTTCACTACTACAATTCAGATAGATGTTTCCAGCAAAATGCCTACTAGCAGAGCATTTCTTTTTCCCCTCAGCCCAGCTTAGCAGTGACTCCAGAGATAACAAGGGGACATGCCTCCAGCCCCCAGCCCCTGATCTGGGGCCCCATGGTTAATTTACTAGCTTTCCCACTACCCATGGAGGGGAAGGCAGGCCAGTAGAGGTGATCTGCCCCAGGCTGTGTACCCCGGTTTTAGCATGGCACCCATTATCACTGTAACATATATAAATACTGATTTCCCACCACTGCATCTTTCTTCTTCTATCTCCTTTTGCTGTCGTGTGCTTTGCACCATGAGAGAGTGAAGCTCAGTGTTTGAGAACTATGAACTAGATCAAGTGCCTGGGTTCAAATCCTGGCTCTGCTACTCACTAGCCATGTGACCACTGGCAAGTTACTCAGTTGCTATGAGTAAATTTGCTGTGAGTGGTAAATGTGTGACTGTCACTAAAATGCCTGGAACAGCACATAGCATCCAGCAGACACTGAAGAATGTGGATGAACCGTTACCTGGAAGTGCTGCCTAAACTGAAGTCTGTCTTAACAGAAAATCTCCTTTGATTTCTTCTTTTGAATAAAGTGGTTCATTTTATCCCATAATATCTGTTAGTTTACTTGTAAATGTACTTTGTTTCCTTTTCGCAGGTCTTCAGAGAAGAGCAGCCTTGAGTCCTCTCCACCAGGGGGGACTTAGTCCCACCCTTGTCACGTAGAACCACCCACCTCTACAGATTGACACAAGCCCCTCCCCTTGCCCGTTCCCCCTCCATCCTCCACTCCCAGCCCTTCAGCCTCCCCTAGCCTCTCCTTAGTGTGGACTCTCACTACCAGTCGCTGCTTTCTTAAGGTACTGATTCGGGAGTAATCAAAACAGTGGCACTGGCATATATACACCACCATAGGTAAAACAGACAGTTACTGGGGAGCTGCTATATATGCTATGTAACAGGGAGCCCAGATCAGCGCTCTGTGATGACTTAAAGGGGTGGGATGGAGGTGAGTGGGAGGGAGGCTCAAGAAGGAGGTGATATATGTATCCTTATGGCCGATTCACGTCATTGTACAGCAGAAACTAACACGACACTGTAAAGCAATTATCCTCCAATGTTAAAAAAAAAAAAAAAAGAATGATGCTTTTTTGGTTTTGCACCCAACCTGTCATAACTCAGAGGCAGAAGTTGATGCTTCCTTACATGCCCACACAGCTAAGCACAGTCCTGGGAACAAAATAGGGGTTCAGTACTGTTTCATTGATCTCATTCTTTTTTAAAGGGCAAACTGGTGATGTGCCACTTCCTTTAATCTCTCTTGAAAAGGTCACATATTATACCTCCTCAAGGAAGAGGAGAGTATACATAAAATCTACCAAAAAAAAAAAAAAAAACTGACTATGCCAAAATTAAACACCACCTTGAGAGCTAGGAATTTCTCAGAGGACTGCTTTTTACATTATAAATGCCACTCTGTTCTCCCAGTGAGTTTAAATCAAATTAATGAGGATTAGCAGTTCTGGCACGGGCTCCCTCACTAGGTCATAAGCCTCAGATTCACCAAGATTGATCATTTAGAAACTGTCAGGGAAGGACTTGCTTCAAACTTACTGGAAGATCTGTGTGGGTCTAATTCAGTCATTTACAAAGCCTCCTTCACTAAAAACGATCCAGCTTTAAGTCGAACACTACAGAAAAGTTCCAGGCCTAGTTTTAATTGGAAACAGATCAGTTCAGCCTATCACACCAAATAGTTACTGTCCCACTGACTTCCTCCAAAGTTTCCTATTTGCTTTTCAGAGATATAAAATTTTCCTGGACCGTACATCCAATTAGCTTTTCTTATATCCCCCACTCCCTGCCCATTATCCAGTAATTTTCTGAAGTGAGCTATGTTTGCAAAACCTAGTGAGCTCACTGGCCCCCTAGCAGTGTGTGCCTTGGTCTGTAAGCATGGTAGAATGTCTGAAGTCCAATTGCTTACCTTACCTTTAAGAATCTCCCTCATGGTAAATTGAAATTTAGTTTCATTGCAGTAGAAAAGGTCCCGTATGAAAGAATTTACTGAGTGGCCCTTACCTGAACATGTTTTTTTATCTTCATTCAGAGTATAGCCCTCGTAGCACTCACAGTGGTGGGACCCAGCTCTGTCATTCACACAAATGTGCTGGCAGCCATGCGTGCCCAAAGCACACTGATCTTGAGCTGCCAAGTGGAAGTCCAGAAGAAAAGAAATTAAATGTGGAGAGGTCTTTTATTACCCATATATAGAAATCTTATTTGCAGCTAGCAATGCAAAAAAAGGAGAACTTACTAGAAACCACTCAAAGCCATCAAAGAATAATATTTGCTCTTACTAGACATTATTTGACTTCCCTGGTGGCTCAGATGGTAAAGCATTGTCTACTATGCGGGAGACCCAGGTTCAGTCTCTGGGTTGGGAAGATCCCCTGGAGAAATTATTTGAGTAAAACAGACTCCTACACATACAATACTTAGTCTTTTATTTTCCCCTACTCCTTTTCATAATCTGTGCTGAGTTTATACTGTTGGTCTTTTTTTTTTTTTTTTTAGTTTGTTTGTTTGTCTGGCCTCACCATGTGGCATATGGGATCTTAGTTTCCTGACCAGGGATTGAACCCACAGCCACTGCATTGGAAGCATGGGGCCTTCACCACTGGACTGCCAGGGAAGTCCCTTATACTGAGCTTTTATAATCTAAGTATCTCATAAATACTTTGTAAAGCATTCCTTTTAGATTTGCTGTATTTATGCTGAATGAGAGGGATTCTAACAGTTGTGGAACTAATTATACTAGATTCAGAAAGGCACATAATCCGCATTTGAGGACTGTAGCTCAGTCCTCTCCTGTAATAAGTAAGGAAATTGAATCTAAAGGAGATCAACTGATTCAGAACAGCATCAGAACTCAAGACCCAAACTGCACTTTTGTGCACTTCTCTCTCTATTGACATGATATTTTTAAACGATCGTTTATCTTTGTGAACTTTTCATTTTGAGAAGTCCTACACTTCATCCCATTTCCCCAAATGTAAACATCCTATATAAGCACATCATTAAATAAGTAATGACCAAAACCAGGAAATTAATCATTGATACAATGCCCTTAACTAACCAAAGACCTTACTCAAAGTCTGCCAGTGTTTCTTCCACAAATGCCCTTTTTGTGGCCCAGGACCCAATCCAGGCTCACACATTGCTTTAAGCTGCCACATCTCCTTAGTTTCCTCCAATCTGGGACACTTCTTCAGTCTTTCTTTGCCTTTCATGACTGTGACACTTTTGAAAATTACTGAAAAATTCGTTCATGGAATGTCTCTTATTTTGGAATGTCTCTCAGTTTGGGTTTGTCTGAGGTTTCCTCATGATCCTAAATTTTTAGCAAGAAAACCACAGAAATGTGTTGTGCCCTGAGAACCTGATGACAGAAGAAGCATGACGTCACTGTGTGTCACGTGACCACAGGATGAGCATGACGTCACTGTGTGTCATGTGACCACAGGATGAACATGATGTCACTGTGTCACTGCCAGTGACGTCAACTCTGATGACTTAGTGGAAGTGATGTCTGCCAAGTCTCTCTACTGCGGAGTTACTGCTTTTCTTTTTTTAAGTAGCAAGTATCTGGTGGGCTGTTATTTGATTTTAACTAAATTGTCTTCAGCATCTGGAGAGGACAATTAGGGCTGGGGACAGAGAAGGAAATGAACAACATACTCACACGGGTAGGTCATGAGACAACATACTGCCATTTTTAACTTTTCTCATAAGAAATAGGAAAAGCCCAAGATGGCAACAGACAAAAAGATATCAAGTTCTCCATTGAGATGACCCCCCCACCCCAGCCCTGGCTTAGGAAGGTAGGTAGACAGAGAGGCAATAGTAAAGCCCCTGCCCCCACTTACCTGAGCACGTTTTCCTGTCTTCATTTAAGGTGTGACCTTCGTAGCACTCACAATGATAAGAGCCAGCTCTGTCATTCACACAGATGTGTTCACAGCCATGAGTGTCACGAGCACACTTATCAACAGCTATCAAATGCCAACACATGGAAAACATGGGAAGCAAATAACTATGGGCCATGCCACACACATCCATGCACACATACACACATATACATACACATACACACAATGCTAATGAAATGGGTCAGTCTGACACAACAGGATGCCTACTGGACGGGAGGGTTGGAACTCGCTTCCTGACCTTGGTTCTTTCACTAAGAGACCCCATGACATGGGTAAGTCTTCTCCCTTCTTGGGGCAGTGGGGACAGATCTCGATTTCATTTTCTATAAGATGATCAGGTTGAGTTAAATGATCTCTTCAGTTTTCTTCCTCTCAACAACTATGTTCTAGGATCTAACACGATGGACCTAATTTGTACTCTTCATTGATAGTATGTGAGTATTCATACAGCAGACAGTGAGAACCTCCCTAAGTTTTCTTCCACTTCTAGATTCCATTAGCACCTAGAGTTACAGAGAGGTAAAAGTAGCTTGTATTTAATTAAATAAAATCCAGGAAAAATTCCAAAACCTCAAAAGACCAAGAGTTTTGTCCTTTTTCCCTACTAACCCTGCTCTCTAAAACAAGCCATAACTACTGTAATAGATTGTTTTAGGTATTATCTCACTTTCCTCCTCATGTACTTTTCAATGAAAGTTGTTGATAACAGTAAAGCTGCCACAAGGCAGTTAGGAGAAAAGCATAAGGCCAGTCCAAAGTCTTGGGGAGTGAGTTCCCAAATCTGTCCCTGTCAGCCACTGTCCCTTAAGCAGGCCTCACCTGAACACGTCTTCCTATCAGCATTCAAGGAATATCCTTGGCTGCATTCACAGTGGTGCCTGCCTTCTCCATCACTGATACACACGTGCTGGCACTGATGTGTGCCCAACGCACACAGGTCCAGAGCTGTGCAAAGGAAACTTACAACAGTCAGTGTCAACACATAAGAAGCATTTCAGATGCTTCCTCTCTTGTCAAAAAAATAAAATCATTCTGCACATTCCTCTCCAATTCCATCTTTAGTTCACTTTAAAAATTGACTATTCGTTTTCTGCCCTTGGCTTATTTCTGCCCCTCTCTTAGTAATGTTTAAATTAGTAACTAGGAATGTTACTAATTTAAAATCATAGATCTTGTGGTTGAGTGTCTCAAAGGAGAAAGAGATTTTTGAATTTGGAGTTGAAACCAAGCAGTTACATGAATCAGGCAATTCACTGTTTTACCCAATGTATCCACCTGGACAGAGAAAAAGACTTTTGCTCTCCAACAGCAAGAAGAGAACAATATTGTACTTCCTGCAGTTCTACAAGCTAGTTGTCCCACTGCAATGAGAAGCCAGTTTCCAGGGTTTTATAGTGTGAGTCTAAACAGAATTCATCCCCAGGCATTGCACTAGGCCTGGAACTCACTCACTCTTTGGGCAGCAATACATGTTTGACATGCAAATGGTGGAGGGCAATGCAGGTAACTGCCTTTTAAATATATGGTATGGGTTCCTGAGCCCAAATGTATCTGCACGTGACTCTCATATCTGCAAGGAGTCTAAACTCATATGTTATATGAAAAGTGAAAAAGAAAGTGACAGTGTTAGTCACTCAGTCATGTCTGACTCTTTGTGACCTCATGGACTATAGCCCTCCAGCCTCCTCTGTTAATGGGATTTTCCAAGCAAGAATACTGGAGTGGGTGGCCATTCTCTTCTCCAGGGGATCTTCCCAACCCAGGAATCAAACCCAGGTTTCCTGCATTGCAGGCAGATTCTTTACCATCTGTGCCACCAGGGAAGCCCCATCTGCTATATACGAGTCGGTGAAAGAAAAAGAAGAACATAACACATTAGCTAAATGGCGTCCTCATCTTTTTGCTTCTGGAGCCATTTTTATGTCAGACTTTTTTCCCAAGCGACATGTTTTGACAAAAGAATCATGAATTTGGTCATTTCTGAGAAACCAAGGAGGCCTGTTGGAGGAGGCTGGCACCCCTGTGGCAGTTCACCCAGCCCCCACAGTTCTGGCAACAGGACAAGGTTAATATTTTTCCAAGAAGGGCCTTTTCATGGAATAATCTTTCCAGTCGGTTGACTACAACAGCTGCCCCTCAGTCTTTTTTTCCAAAGACAGGACATTTTCCCCCCAGAACAAGCAGGCCTCTTGTACCAGGATGAAAAGGTGGCCACTCACCACTCGTTACTTTATGTCCTTCAAGCCCTACCCCGGGTGCTAGCTTTGAGGCCCAACCTTGCCACAGAACAGCATCTTCATGGAAAAGTTCTCACCCACAAATACAGGGGGGGTTTCCTGGGAGAAAGAGAGCTATTTTGGGGGGGGAAACCAATGACTGCCGAGTTGATGCCACCAAAGCCAAGGACAGCTTGAGAAGACCCAGTGTCCTAAGGCAGGAAACACAAGAGGCCTCCTGCCAGCTCTGGCTGAGATGAGGTCAGAATTTGCTCCAGACTGAGACTTCATCTCCCATTTCCTGACAAACTGTTGATTACTGAGTTCCACTTTCATTTATGTATAAAGTCTCCTTGAAATTGACAGCTGTAATTATTGGTTCACTTGCTTGTCTCAGCTCCAGCCCTATACTTTTGCTTGATGGTAGGCAGGGATTACCTTTATCTTTGTATCATCAGTGATCGATAAACACATATTGAGAAAACAAATGCAGAATAAATTATACAGCAAAAGTTATCTACACTTTAAAGTTCACCTGAACTAGAAATTTGTCCCATCTGCTTGGATAATTCTACAGAGTTTTGAAAGATTATCTCCAAATGATTTTTAAAAATGAATATAGATAGAAAGAAACAAAGGAAGATAGAAAATTTTTAAAGAAAAACAAACAATAAATTAAAAGTAAAAATTTAAAAGTTCGAGTCCCACAAATTCAAAATTCTGATCAGTGACTAAAGATAAACCTGAGCCTTGAATGGATTCATATTCATGGGTTTGACTGATTCATGCTAAAAATTCTAATTAAATCAGCATGTTCAGATTTAAACTCCATCCTAAAGGAAGAAAGGAGAGGGAGGACAGTAGCAGAATAATTAAAAATTTAAAACATTAAAATAAAGAACCAAAAAATAGCCTACATCTTGCTATCTCAAAAGTGAGCTGAAATCCTCGTCTCCATGGTTCTTAATCCTGTCCTTTCATAAGGAATAATCAGAAAATGAGCCGAATCTGAAAACTGGAGTATTTGCTAAGTATACACTCCGATGGACAGTTATGCTGGACAAGAAGCCTGCCAATCTTTCCAGGGACAGATGCAGTCCCTGTCTTCTGAGAAAAAAACAAGTAGAGTTCTGTTAAATCTAGAGATGGTAAAACTAAAGAAAATATCTGGAAAAAATGTGGTGGGCAGAGGGGAGAAGAGAGGTGTCTGGTTTTTTATTTGTATTTTTTTCTGACCCCATCAGGGAACAGCAGGATCATTTACCCTGGATATTTCCAGAACTTCACATTTCTAATGCAAACAGGAAGATTTTATGACCAAACCAACTTATATATAAGGCAGCTCTATATTCCTAAGCCAACAAAGTATGCTTAAGTTTAGAAGGAAAAAAAAACCATCGCATACCAAAAAAAGTTGCTTATATTTAAGTTTTCCATAAAATTTCCACCAAAAAAAAAAAGAATAAATCTCTTTTTCTTCGGACACATGATGTCTGACTGTAACATCTTTTCTAACTAGAAGCAAAGACTTACCACAAAAGGTCTCCTGGAATCTAGAGGAAAGTTTCTCAATGACCCCATAGGTCTCCACATAGAAAACATGTTCATCCAGGGGTTCACTGGCCATCATCTTGAGGGACTCCATGTCAGCCCGGTCCACACCCACGGCGTAGAGCTCAATACCGGATGCCCGGGCCCGTGCCGCCACCTCGTTCACCTGGTCCTGGGGCCGCCCATCGGTCACGATGATAGCCACCTTGGGGATGTTGGAAGAGGGCCCTCGAGCTCCTGCCTCTACTGTGAAGGCTTTGTCCATCGCCGTCTGGATGGCCAGGCCTGACATGGTGCCCGTAGACAAGGGCGTGATCTGCGCCACAGCTCGTTTCAGGGACTGCTTATCCGAGTGGGTCTGGAGATGGAACTCGATCTTCACGGTGCTGGCGTAGTTCACCACTGCCACCCGCGTGTCCACCGGCCCGATGTCCAGAGTGTCGATTATTTTCGAGACAAAGGTTTTCACTTTGGTGAACTCCAGTGGCCGTACACTACGAGAACTATCGATGATGAACACCAAGTCCAAGGGCCTGCTCTTGCAAACACCTACAAAGAAGGGTATGGAGAACAGTGCATGGCTAATTGGTGAGCGGACCCCAGTCAGAAGGGGAATGTTGTGATCTTGCCCCCAGATACCTCACTCTCTGCTGTTTTCCTTAAGATCACCCTCCCTTTGCACGTTGAAAGCATTGAGGCCTTTCAGGATTCCCCAGTGAGAATTCACATAGAGGTGTGACATTTCCTCAAAGAGCTCCCCTATTTGAATGTCCTGAACTTTTCACTTGGAAAGTTTCATCCTTCTGCTTAAAGTTTTGTTCAAAGTTTCCTCTTGACACCTAGGAATGAATGGACTCCAGGCCTCCCTTGGGCACCTTGGCCATCCCTGAACCCTGTCTGAACTGAACTCAGGGCAGCCTCAGTGCCCCTCCACTGCCTGCTCAAGCCTCACAGCCCTTCAGACAACGGCAGAGAGTGAGGCGAGGACGCTGCTGCTCTCTTGGCGACTTCCTTCTTTTCTCCACTTTCAAGGAGGTGAAAACTGCTCCAGAGCAGCTCTAAATTCTCCCTCCATCTGGTCATTCACTCATGTTTAGTGAACTCTGAGGTCCAAATAGGCCTGAATTTAAACCTCGAAAAGCAGAAAGAAGGGTGACCACTTCATCTGGTCCACATTGAGGTCTGTCTTCATCAGCATGTCTTGTTTCAAGAAGCAGAGATTTTTGACCTGGTATCTATCCTACTGCTCCCACCACATTCTCTTAGTCACCTCTCTTTCATTTTTTCATTCTCCAAATATTTTTTTTATGGTAAAGCGTCTGCCTGCAATGCAGGAGACCTGGGTTCGACCCCTGGGTTGGGAAGATCCCCTGGAGAAGGAAATGGCAACCCACTCCAGTACTCTTGCCTGGAAAATTCCATAGATTGAGAAACCTGGTAGGCTACAGTCCATGAGGTCACAAAGAGCTGAACACAACTGAGCAACTTCACTTTCACCGTGTATTAAACCAAGGGTCTACAAAAATAATAATAATAATAAGCCAGATTACCTGCCCTCAAGGAACATGTATTGTTCCCACACAAGAGGACCTAGCACATTGTAGAGACACAATACAGTTTTGTTTTCAGCACATCCTTCTTATCCTTTCCCCCTCTAATCTCCTTCTGTACTCCTCCCTCTCCTAGCCACCCAAACCAAATCCAAGAGAGCAGACCCTCCTCCTTCTTTCCCAAAACACACACACACACACCCAAGCCCTGAATCAAAATAAGATCCTTTGGCATGAAATGTCACTCAGAGTTCTTTCCTTTCCTAATATGCTGGCTGGAAATTGATGAAACTCTAAGAAAGCAATTTACTCAGTGTGTAAGAGGAAAAGGTGTAGGTTATTTACTTATTCAAAATTAAATTCCTAGCTAAGCAGTTGATGACAGAAAAAGCCCTGTCTGCAATAGGAATTATGCCTTCATATAGTTAAAAAAAAAAAAAAACTAGTAAATATCCTCTTGCTTTTAGCCTGATTTCTAGAGGTATTAATTAAGACAATAAATAAATCCTACTTTTAATAACACTTTAGACATCACAGGATTCTAACCCAACAACCTTGTGAAGTTAGAGATGCAAGTTAGAGTTGCTTTTATACCCTTGTACAGGGAGGTGTAGAGCTAGAAAGTGGCAGAATATAGATTGGACTCCAGGTTTCCAGACTCCCAGCCTAAATGGACTTTTCATTGCATGATTGCCTCTCTGAGGCAACATTTTCTGCCACCAAAATTAACATTATCTCAGGTACCTAGTAAATATCTTGCTTGGTGATGTTGAGCCATCAGTCTGAATATGGTACATGTCATGTATTTAGCTAAGTCAAAAGGAGTTAATTCTTTAAAAAAAAAAAAAAACTCCAGAATTTCATTTCATCCCTGATTACCATGCATTGAGAGCAAAGAAGAAGAAAATCTTTCCAGGGAATTGATCTGGCTGTATTTGCATAATTTGAATAAAAGGAAAACTACATATGATATGAACCCTGTATCTGACAGTGTTGTCTCTAACATCCAAATGGTGTCTTTACTCATGTTGAGGTTACATTCTTGCAAGTAAATGTGCAGGATTCCTTTCCTTCTTCACTTGATTTTTCACAGGGAATAATCTATGGGGGTTACAAGGGTGTAGTGGGCAGGATAAGATAATGCCCTCCCGTCACATATGTCCATGACCTAATTCCCAGAACCTGTAAGTATGTTTATTTGAAAGGTAAATGAGACTCTGCAAGTGTGATTACGTTGAAGATTTGAGATGGGGCGGTTATCCTGGTGGATCCAATATAATTACAAAGTCTCCTAAAAGTTGAATAGGGAGATAGAAGAGTTCTGGGAGATAACATATGAGGACTCATCCTGCCTTTGGTAGCTTTGAAAATGGAGGGAAAATGTCATGAGCCAAGGAATGGGGGTCACCTCTATATGGTGAAAAAGGCAAAGAAATGGATTCTCCCCTAAGATCTATCCAAAAGGAAAGTAGCCCTGCTGATACCTTAATTTTAGTTCAGAGAGACTAGTGTCAGACTTCTGATCTATAGAACTCGTAGACAGTAAATGTGTGCTGTTTTAAGCCACTAAATTCATGGTAATTTATTACAGCAGGAATAGAAAATACAGGGGGGCTGGCAGGACGTTCTGTGAGCCTCTGCTTACTTCCTGATTCAGACCCCCTTTACATTCATTGTTTTTTAATCTCACTCCCCTTTTCTAGATAACAGCACTTTGATTCTTAGAAATCAAGAAAATGAGAATCTGAATTTCCAAAAATGTTTCCTTACTCATAATAATTGTCAATTTCTGAGAACTCCGCTAGAAATAAAAGTCCATAGCAAAGCCTAGCAATTTCTGGATGCAAAAAGGAGATAATTCGAAAAAGAGTGGAATGTGGTGTTTATTAAAGAATTATCCTTTAATATTGGCTTTTATTTCAAGTAATAAAGGATCAGTGCTGCTCAGGGGAGCATTGACGACCCCATAGAAATCCTTCCTTCTCTTTCTAGTCCCTTCCCCAAGGAATGTGGATCAGGAGAGGTAAAATAACCTCTGGGAGAAAGACTTCTTCCCCATCCTCATTCTTGACCTGAAGCAACCCGCTGGTCGGGCTGTATATAACCACTGTGAACCCTGGCACTCCCTGTCTCAATGACAATGCTCTTGCCATAGCAAATCTAGCCCACTGGAGCTGATGCATGAAATAATCCTTTGTGTTTTTCCTCAACATTACTCAAAAGGTGCATTACGGGTGGACAACACAAATCAACCTGGAGCGTGAAGCATCACTGGCTGGATGAGACTAGACATCCAGAAAATGGTTTGGTGCCACTTCTCTTTAAAGCCACACTTTAACAACTCTGATGCTGGACTTTTTGGTAATGAAGATTAAAAATTCTTACGTAAACCACACTAAGAGCTTGGTAGCTTGAAGCAGTGGAAAGACCCACATTTGGGATATCTGAGCCCCGAGCTTTATTCCTGGCCCTGACTCTGATTCATTGGATTCTCTCACCTTGACAAGGCTCGGCTCCCCTGTATGTGCTGTCAGGGGCTGTGTTGGATCACCTTCCAACTCGCTCTCTAGGAGGTTTCCTCTGGCCCAAGAATCAACAACTGACCCAAAAGTGAATTGTGATTGTTCACCAAAGACCCAAAGTGTCCTGGGTGTTTGAGCATGTAAGAGAGCACAGGTTGGGGTTGGGGCACAATCAGCCAGAGAACTGAAAGCAGAATTTCAGAGGTTTACTAAGCTGAACAAGAGGTGGAGTCTGGGACAGAGAGCTGTGAGGCACCCCCAGCTCTTCCCACAGCTGCCCCATCCTCTCTGCCCAAGTCTCAGTGGGCAGTTGCTGGAGTCTGAGCTTCAGGAGAAGGGAAGTCTAGCCCTGGCTACGAGGGACCTTAGGCATCTCCCTTCCCTTCTCCGGACCTCAGTTTCCCCACAGGATTTGTCCCGCAGAGGAGGGGATCTTTCTCCTGCACCACGTCTGACTTGGGCTGAGGTAAAGGAATACTTGGTGGGTGACCAAAGATTTTCCTTATGTGACTCCAGATTCGCCTGCCCACCCATCCAGCCCGCCGGGCCCTGGTCCAGAATCTCCCTCTCTCCAGGTGAGTGTCCTTCCCTGGGACCCTCTCCTGTCCCTCTCGGTCTGGGATCTCTCTCCCGTTCCCGCCCAGGCCATGTACCTGCGCCTCGGGCCCCCCCGGGCTGGCCGGTCCCAGAGTAGGGCACGCTGGCGGGGGCGGCCGGAGCGGGGCGGCGTCCGGGGCTGCCCCCTGGGCCGCGGGTCCCCAGCCTGCGTAAGCCCGAGCGGGCCATGGGGCTGGGGGCGGCGGGGGGAGGTGGCAGCAGCAGCAGCGGCCAGAGCAGGAGAAGCAGTCCCGGGAGGTGGCGCGGCATGGTGGGCTTCGCGCTGCTGCCCGTGTCCGTCGGCGGGTCGTCGCTCGGTGGCTGAGTCAGTGGCGGGCGGGTGCCGGCGCCCCGGCGGCCAATTTAAAGGTCCCGCGGCCGTGGGCCCCGCCCCTGCAGCCTTGAGCCCCGCCCCTGCAGCCTGGGGTCCTCTCTCCCCTCGGCCGTGGGCCCCGCCCCTCGGCCTCGGTCCCGCACGCGAACCTGTGCAGGGCAGTGGGCCCCCTGGTCCAGGGCAGCGGGCCGCCTGGTCCAGTGCATTCCCGCGGCGGGCCTGGAATGTCTGGGGCCCGTCGGCCAGCGGCGCGGTGCCCGACCCCGGCTCGCCGCCGTTCCAGTCTCGTCTGGGTGGGCTCGGCCTGCTGCCTCTTGGCCGGGTTCTGCTCCTCTCGAAATTTCTGCCTGGCCGTACACCTGGGGCCTGGTCGACCCCCAACTCGCCCTCCTGACCCCCAGGCTCCCAGTTCAGGAGGCCCAGGCTTTACGGTCCAGCTCCATCCAGGTTTGCCCACTTCAGAGTTTCCCCTCGCTCCTCACAACTACATTTTGTTACCCAGCCAGGGAACCCAAGTTTTGCTGTGGGCTCTCCTAAAAAAAAAAAAAAACAAAACAAAACACTCACAGATTCTAGCAGCGTGAATAGAAATACTTCCACCCTAACTTCAAACATCCTAAAGATTTGAACTTATATTACCAGGAATAGAAAGTCAAACATACCTTCCCCAGAGAGACCTCTGTGAGCTGGAAGGACAGCCTGTACCACAGGCTTCAAAAGCTCTCCCTCCATCCCACTTCCTCCCCCAGGGGTGATGGTGGTGGCAGCACAGGGCTGGAGGCCACCCCGGGGACCCTCCAGGAACTCATAGCCCATGGGTCGAGACAGAAGCATCAATGGTGTACCTGTCTAAGGAAATATACTGAGGTCAAGGAGAGACTGGCTCTGCCTGAGGAAACCAGAAAGGCTTCCAAAAGCAGGTTACTGCTGAGCTGGATGGTAAAACACGGCCATGAACATGAGTCCCAACAGATCCTGTGTGGTCTTCCTACTTTCAGACCACTGCCTTTTAATATCTACACTCCACATAGTAACCTTAAGATCACTTCTTAAACCTTGCAACTTCACTTCCAGTAAACTCCAAACTCCTTTGTGTGGCCACCTCCTCAACCACACTGACCACATCTGAAACTGTACTCTTCTTTCCATGCATCAACCACACTAGGCTTCCCCCTTGTCCTGGAGGATGCCAAGCTTGTTCCCACCTTGTGGCCTTGGCACTGGGACATCCCTATATCTTAGTTTTTTCAAACTTATTTTTACCACTATCCACTGTGTCGGTGGTGGTTTAGTCTCCATGCTGTGTCTCTCTTGCGACCCCACAGACTGTGGGTTGCCATTTCCTTCTCCAGGGCATCTTCCTGACCCAAGGATCAAACCCCAGTCTCCTGCATTGCAGGAGGATTCATTACCAACTGAGCCACCAGGGAAGCCCAACTATCCACTGTAACAGCTACATTTTATATCATAATCTGAGAGCGACATAAATATCTAGGAGGGTTATGTACAACAGAAATAGTAGTTTCCTGTAACAGTATTTACCCTTACCACATGTGACACACTCTAATTAATCTGCTTTATTCATGTCCATTCAGTTCTGTTTCTTTTTTTTTTTTTTTAAAGATCTGGTCCTAAACATCTAAATAGAGTTCATGATTCACTGTTTCCCAGTCAGCAGTTTGAAAAACTGTTTTAATTTTATTCTTTCCTACTCTTTCTTCGTTTCCAATTTATTATGGTATCAATCTTGTGTTTCATGTATATATACATATATACAGTATCAATATCTGTATGTTTCACATATATATAAAGTGTACTATATATACATGTATATGCTGCTGCTGCTGTTGCTGCTTCTAAGTCGCTTCAGTCGTGTCCGACTGTGTGACTCCATAGACGGCAGCCCACCAGGCTCCCCCGTCCCTGGGATTCTCCAGGCAAGAACACTGGAGTGGGTTGCCATTTCCTTCTCCGATGCATGAGAGTGAAAAGTGAAAGTGAAGACGCTCAGTCATGTCCGGCTCTTCGAGACCCCTTGGACTGCAGCCTACCAGGCTCCTCCATCCATGGGATTTTCCAGGCAAGAGTACTGGAGTGGGGTGCCATTGCCTTGTCCAATATATGTATATATGGTGTATTTATTTCTTTACCTGACTCAACTGTAGGCTCCAGGAGCACAGAGCTGATGCCTGCATTGTTCACTGCTGAACTGCTGTAAATTCTCCCTCACTATGTGCAGGTTTACAGTCTACAGTGGGACCAGGATTTCAGGAAATAGTAACAAAAGTTCACAAACAGGGCTGATATTTAGCCCTACCTTGGCAGGATAGTAAATAGGCATGATAGATTATTTGTCAGAGGAGAAATAACCTGGCATTACTTGTTCCAAGAGTCGAAGGATGCTGAGGAAATGGCTTCGCTCCGTTTCACTCCACTGCCTGCCAAGAGTGGCTCTGTGCTGGGCAAGGGCTCTGCAGACAGGCCCTTCCTCTGGCCTCCTCTAGTGGGGGAGCTGGTTTCAGAAAGTTTCAGCTTCCTCCACCACAGGCTCCTTCTCTGAAGAAATGCAGGGGGAGAAGCAACATGAGCTGTAATGGTCTTTTTTAGCACATTTGCAGGTGGCATATCTAGAGAGTAAACCTATTTGTTTAGGTTAGGGAGTAAATTATGGGTAGCTTCCTTTAAAAACTCACTTTACTACTGCTCTCTTGTTTTTACAGTTCTAAGAAACTGTTTATCACTCCACTCTGGCTTGGTTATGCTCTGGTAACGAATGACTCCAAAACCTCAGGGTCTTCTAGCAACAAAAATGTACTTCTTGCTCTGTTAAGTGTCTTTCATAGACCTACATCTTCATTCCGGCACTCAAACTTAAGGGGCAGCCTCAATCTGGAATATGCTGGTCTTGAGATAAAGGGGAAAAAGGAGAGATGGAAGAGCCAGATGACAGATTTGTGATGATTTCTTTCTTTCCCTAGAATAAACTGCTGGGGTGGAAAATCTGAATGACCGGGGCTTCTTTGGTTATGTAGCATCTACATCGGGAATTTCATCTGATGTGGTTTCAGCTACCACTCCTCTGGTGCTGTGCCTAGTCGTTCAGTCATGTCCAACTCCTTGCAACCCCATGGACTGTAGCCCACCAGGCTCTTCTGTCCATGGGAATTCTCCAGACAAGAATACTGGAATGAGTAGCCATGCCCTCCTCCAGAGGATCTTTCTAACCCAGGGATCGAACTCAGGTCTCCCAAATTGCAGGCACATTCTTTACCATCTGAGCCACCAGGGAAGCTTCAAAATCTGGGTCTCTTGTCTTAATCCTGCTCCTGGGAAGTAGAACTCCATCAGTTACCCTGCCTGTGGTACTCTCTATTCACAGATCACAAAAGTACCCCAAGCTCAAGCATTTCCAAGAGTGAACTTATCCTCTCCTCTTTAATGAACTTCCTCTCCTTTATTCTCATTTCTGCTAGTGATACTGTGATCTTTCCAGCCACACAGACATGAAGGCTTGGTGTCCACTTCCCTGTCTTGAGCTTTTGGTATTAAATAAGTTATCAAGTCATCTATCCCACATCTTCACCAGTTCAGTTCAGTTCAGTTCAATCACTCAGTCATGTCCGACTCTTTGCGACCCCATGAATCGCAGCACGCCAGGCCTCCCTGTCCATCACCGACTACCAGAGTTCACCTAGACTCACGTCCATTGACTAAGTGATGCCATCCAGCCATCTTATTCTCTGTCATCCCCTTTTCCTCCTGCCCCCAATCCCTCCCAGCATCAGAGTCTTTTCCAGTGAGTCAACTCTTCACATGAGGTGGCCAAAGTACTGGAGTTCCAGCTTTAGCATCATTCCCTCCAAAGAAATCCCAGGGTTGATCTCCTTTAGAATGGACTGGTTGGATCTCCTTGCAGTCCAAGGGACTCTCTAGAGTCTTCTCCAACACCACAGTTCAAAAGCATCAATTCTTCAGCACTCAGCTTTCTTCATAGCCCAGCTCTCATATCCATACATGACCACTGGAAAAACCATAGCCTTGACTAGACGGACCTTTGTTGGCAAAGTAATGTCTCTGCTTTTCAATACGCTATCTAGGTTGGTCATAACTTTTCTTCCAAGGAGGAAGCGTCTTTTAATTTCATTGCTGTAATCACCATATGCAGTGATTTTGGAGCCCCCCAAAATAAAGCCTGCCACTGTTTCCATTGTTTCCCCATCCATTTCCCATGAAGTGATGGGACCAGACGCCATGATCTTCGTTTTCTGAATGTTGAGCTTTAAACCAACTTTTTCACTGGTTCATATATGTCCAATTCTCAAGCTTATCTCAAATCACATCACTATAGAAGTCTACTCTTATCTTCCAACCACATATCATCCTCAAAGAAGAGGGAGGGGAAGACAAGAAGAAACATTTGAAGAAATAATGGCTGAAAAAGTTTCCAAACTTGATGAAAGCTATAAACCCACAGATCCAAGGTCAATGAACCCTAACCACAAGAAACACACCAAGGGATAGTTAGGGATTTTGGAAAGGTCATGTACACCCTGCTATATTTAAAACGGATAACCAACAAAGACCTATTGTATAGCAGTATAGCACATGGAATTCTGCTCAATGTTATGTGCAAGCTTGGATGGGAGTAGAGTTTGGGGGAGAATGGATACATGTATATCCATGTATATGTATGGCTGAGTCCCTTCACTGTTCACCTGAAACTACCATAACATTGCTGATTAGCTATACCCCAATACAAAATAATGGAGAAGGCAATAACACCCCACTCCAGTACTCTTGCCTGGAAAATCCCATGGATGGAGGAGCCTGGAAGGCTGCAGTCCAAGGGGTCGCTAATAGTTGGACAAGACTGAGTGACTTCACTTTCACTTTTCGCTTGCATGCATTGGAGAAGGAAATGGCAACCCACTCCAGTGCTCTTGCCTGGAGAATCCCAGGAACGGGGGAGCCTGGTGGGCTGCCGTTTGTGGGGTCACACAGAGTCGGACACAACTGAAGTGACTTAGCAGCAGCAATACAAAATAAAAAGTTTAAAAAAAAGATACAACATAAAAAATTGTACATAATGTAAAAAAAAAATGTACAATCAAGGAACATCATAAAGAAATTTCTCAAAATCAGTGATAGAGAAAAACTTTTAATTACCTGAAGGAAAAAAAAGAGAGAGAGAGAGAGAGTGAGAGAGAGAGCCTTTCCATACAGAAGAACAAAGTTAAGGAAGACAGCAATTTTCTCAGCGGAAACTATGTGTCCAGAAAGATAGTGCAGCCACATCTTTAAGGTCCCAAGTGGAAAAAAAAAAACCTGACAACCTAGAATTCCATACCCTGGGAAAATAGTTTTTGAAAACAGAAGTAAATTAAAGACATTTTCAGACATGCAAAAGCCAAAAGAATTCAGCAGCAGCAGAACCATACTGGCAAAAAAAAAAAAAAGTAACACATGTCCTCTGGCTGAAGAATGATAACACTGAAATGTGTACCTATGAAGGGAATGAAGAGCACTAGAAATGATAACTAAATGGGTATATATGTAAGTTTTAAAATTATTTTTCTCTTTAAAAGATAATTAACTGTTGGGGGCAAAAAAAGTCAGAGAAGGTCAGAGAAAGATGGAATCTGGGCAGTCACTTGTTTGCAAAGTTATTTACTAATTTCATTTAACTGATGGACGGGCCAGGAATATAAATCAGCTTTCCTGATGCCTTGTTCAGATTTTGAGCTACCCAACTGAATGATGACAGATACAAAACTCCTTTCTAACAGACCAGAAAACAGTTACTTTTTTTCTGGTTTCCAGGTCAAATACTTCCTCTTCGGGCCTTCCTTTACCCATTCCTTGCTCAACACAGCCCCTCATGATAATATTTGCACAGTGCTTCATAACTGCCAACCTTTCCATGTCTGTTACCTCACTTGATCCTAAGAACGACTCCAAGAAGTCCATAGGCCAGGAATTTGCATTTTCTGGATTTTACAGATGCAGAAACCGAAGCTCAGATCCCAGTTAAGTTTCCCAAGATGAGAGAGTAATAGCTTGGTGACACGAGGATTGGATTTCAACCCTCTTGACTCCAGATCCCATGCTCATTCCACCATTCTGCCTCTCGTGTCCTTATTCCATGTTAGGTGGCAACATTCTCCTGCTCATAAATTATTTTCTCATACTTAAAAGTCATGACTTTAACTTTAAAAAGAAAAACAAAGCAACCTCAGAAAAGCAAAATTACAACTTTTTCTTTCAGTCAATCCTTGGGCTTATTTATAACATATTCCTTCTCTCAGCAAAAGGGGACCTGAAAATGGCACACTTAGCATTTGCCTATAAGGAACATTGGAACGATTAGACTTAGAAGCAAGTTCCATGATGACTGGACAAATTAGTCACAGACTGAAAACAGGGTGATTGGTACACCATCTAACAGAAGGAATAAAATGTACAGTTTAGCAATGGGAAGTTTCTTGGTCTCATTTGTAAGGTCCTTTAAATGTAGGCATGGGGGCTTCCTTGGTGGTTCAGTGGTTAAGACTCTGCCTTGCAATGCAGGGGACAGGGGTTCAATCCCTGGTCAGAGAAGATCCCACGTGCCTTGGAACAGTTAAGCCCATGTGCCACAACTACTGAGCTCCAAGCTCTAGAGCCTGCAAGCTGCAACTGCTAGGCTTGTGGGCTCCAACTACTAAAGCCCTAGAGCCGGTGCTCTGCAAGAGAAGCCACTGCAATGAGACACTTGAGCACCACAACGAAGAGTGGTCCCAGCTTGCCAAAACAAGAGAAAGCCTGTGGACAGCAACAAAGACCCAGCACAGCCCACAATAAATAATCTTTTTAAAAAAATTAATTAAATGTTAAGTGTGTACATTAATTAATTAATTAAATGTAAGTGTACATTTAGATGTGTGGCCCACATTAAATGTGTGGCCCACATTTAGATGATACCAAATTTATAGCCATGAAATTTGAAGCCATGAAAGACGCTTGCTCCCTGGAAGAGAAGTTATGACCAACCTAGACAGCATATTGAAAAGCAGACATTATTTTGCCAACAAAGGTCCATCTAGTCAAGGCTATGGTTTTTCCAGTGGTCATGTATGGATGAGTCGGACTATAAAGAAAGCTGAGTGCCAAAGAATTGATGCTTTTGCACTGCAATGTTGGAGAAGACTCTTGGGAGTCCCTTGGACAGCAAGGAGATCCAACAAGTCAATCCTAAAGGAAATCAGTCCTGAATATTCATTGGAAGAACTGATGCTGAAGCTGAAACTCCAACAGTTTTGCCACCTGATGCAAAGCACTGACTCATTTGAAAAGACCCTGATGCTGAGAAAGACTGGAAGGTGAGAGAAGGGGATGACAGAGGATGAAATGGTTGGATGGCATCACCGACTCAATGGACATGAGTTTGAGTAAACTCCAGGAGTTGGTGATGGACACGGAGGCTTGGTGTGCTGCAGTCAATGGGGTTGCACAGTCGGACACAACTGAGTGACTGAACTGACTGAAATTTATACTAAAAATAATTACCAGTGAAAATTTTGTGGAGACAAATTGTTTCATTCAGTGAACATCCCACTGCACCCCATCGCCCACACCTCCAGTTTGTGTAGGTCATTGAACTAAGTGCTATAGATGGAACAAAAAAAGAAAAGGCCTTATTGCCAAGTTGTTCACTAACAGAGACTCAGATACACTTAAACTGAACTTAATGGAGGTAAGTACTCCAGGAAAAGAGGCAGGCCAACTCAACAAGTCATTCTCCAAGGCCAGTTCACTGGAAGTTCATTTGTCAGGTGATCAGAGAATGGGAGGAGGCCACGGCAACCCAATCCAGTACTCTTGCCTGGAAAATCCCAGACAGAGGAGCCTGGTAGGCTGAAGTCCATGGAGTTGCTAAGAGTCAGACACAACTGACTGACTTCACTTTCATGCATTGGAGAAGGAAATGGCAACCCTCTCCAGTGTTCTTGCCTGGAGAATCCCAGGGAGGGGGGAACCTGGTGGGCTGCCGACTATGGGGTTGCAGAGTCAGAAACGACTGAAGTGATTTAGCAGCAGCAGCAGCGAATGACCAATTCACAGAATTTTCTGTGTACTAAATCTTTCATGGGCTTTCCTGGGTTTATCTTCTCAGATGGTGAAGAATCTGCCTGCAATGTGGGAGACCAGGGTTCAGTTCTGGGTTGGGAAGACCCCTGGAGAAGGGAATGACTATCCACTCCAGTGGAGTGCCTAGAGAATTCCATGGGCAGAGGACCCTGGGTATGCTACAGTGTATGCTTTCATTACAGCAAATGTGTTTACAATGCACAGAGAATGTGTATTCTGGTAAGCTCAGTCTTTGGAACAAAGATCTCACAGGACTCTTGAGTTCACAGACCTTGTAAACACTTGAAACTTCACAGAGCTTTTGCAGCTATATTCTCAGTGATAAACTGAAAAAGTGAAGCAAGATGGCCAAAAACCACAATAGTGGCATGGAGGAACACAGATGTAGACAGCTAGAGAAGGAAACTGAAAAGATTTTAAAAAGATAAGACAAACCTTAGTATTTTGAAGGCCAAACAGAAGACAGACTTTGAAGGTTGGGTAGTTGATAGTGTTCAATGATAAAAAGACAAAAATTAAAGTTAGGATAATAGAACTCTGTCAATTAGCAGGGCATCAGTATCTCATGAGACATTCTTATGGGAATGAGAAGGGAGTGTCAAACTTAGGGGTCAAAATGATGAAATGTATGAACTACTCACAATGAGACCCTTACTTGTAGCTTGCATGCAGGACCTAGTTTCCCAGGACCTTGATTCCCATGGATCAAACATGGACACCCTGCACTGGGAGCTCGAGTCTTATCCTCTGGACTACCAAGAAGTCCCAAAGTTGCTTCGTATTTTAAAAAAACTGGGCTAAACATTTATCTTTCAGTGTTATCTCTATCTGAATTTTAGAAACAAACATACTAAGTAACCTACTAAAATTTTTCTCTAGCACTAGCAGAGGGGGAAAAAATTAACTTTTAAAGGCAAATAGTTTTGGCATATTTAACATTTTTTACTAGGATATTTAACATTAGGTAACAACAGATTCCCCTCTACTGGAAAATGACCCCTTAACAGTTTTTCCCTTCCTGGGGGCAATAATTAGGATTAGTATTATGACTGTTCTCTACATAAAGTCTAAGGCCTGTCCTTTCCCAAAAAGACAAATGTGCCTTGAATAAAGTAGTGATCCCAGGCCATAATGGTCCACCATTCCCATTCCAAGGAGAAAAACAATGCCAGGTTGGATCCACCAAGCTTGGCTATGGCTGTTCTCAAAGTGCCAAAAATCTGTGGCAGTCTTGAGTTGCTTATAATGGAAAATGTTGGGTTTTAACAAAAAAAAAAGGGTAACAGATTAAAAACAACAATAAATATTTCAGAGATTTATTAAAGCATATTATCTCAAAGATGGAAACACATACAAATTAGAAACATGCAACCATCATCTTCCACAGTCAAGTTAAAATGTTATATATTTTTTGTATTTTCATAGCTGAAAACTTCAGATCTTAAACTGGAGTCATTCACTCTGAATATTTAATTCATTCTTCCTGAATGTATCCAGGGCAGCGAATAACCAAAATGCAAACTATTATATAAAGAAAGTGCAAAGTTAAAAAAGAATATGTGTAGAGAATGCCCCCTTCCCACCCAACCCCAATCAAAGGCAAACAATGGCACTTTGCTCTTGCTTAACCTAGATTGTCTTCAAAAACTACTAAAATGTAACATAGTTAACAACAACAACAAAATCTGACTTTTAATAGGTATCCAAAAAGCTTGTTAGTGTTTGAAAATAAATGCTTAAACAAAGGAAAATGTACTCTGTATCAAACAAGTATGATGAGGCCTGTGTTGCAGCATTCTGTAAAATGAACAAGACAAAAGCTGGAATAGGGTTTATTGAAAAAGGCAGAATTTCTTCAGGCAGGTATGTAAGGAGGTGGTGGTTCTTTCTCAGGCATCTTCACTGCCATTTCATAGGTTGGCAAAACATACTGAAAAGAGACAAGAAAAAATTATATTGGACTTAATTCTCCTTTAAATTTCTATCTTAATAATTCAGTTTTCAGATTTAATACCTTAAATAGGGGTATACCAACCCACAGAGGAGAGCTAAAGAAACTGTTAGCTAAGTACACCTGACTCCTCGGGATACCTGACCCTGAGTAATGAGAATGTTAGGGGTGCCAACATTGCACAGTCAGCCCTCCGTATCTGTGGTTCCACATCTATGGACTCACTGCAGACTGGGTAGTATTGTAGTATTTACTACTGAGAAACATCTACATATTAGTGGACTCTCTAGTTAAAAGCCATGTGTGTCCAAGGGTCAACTATAGTTCTTGGAAGTAGAGATAACTAATGACCTGGATCTTTACATGCAAGAATATGATAGGTCTGATCCAAAAATCACTAGAGAGGATAACAGAAGAGGAAGCTAAGAAGGGAAGGCAGAGACAATTTCGCTTCTGAACAGACCCTGAGGCCGCCAGGATACCCTGACAGGCAGTGTATACTGCCCTCCCCTCACTCAACCGTGACTGATAAGCAGCCAGGCCACGTCCCCTCAGAATGGAGGATCTCAGCGAAGGGCCCACTGAACCCTGCTGTCCAGTACAGGCTGTATTTTATCAGAATCTGCAGTCAAAGCATCAAGCACTTCCATCGCCTGCTCTAAGGTGAAGGGCATACCTAGGCAGAGAGGGGCATATTAAGCTTAGTGGCTCCAACCTGACAGGCTGACGTTACATGGGCCGTGCACGCTCCACATGCTGGAAGCCTGGAAGACAGCACAGCAGCAACTAGAGGGTCTGAGAAGGAGGCCTCCCAACAGGCTCACGGAGCCTACCGCATTGTCTCCCTACAGAAAAGTCAGCTTCCCCTTTGGATCCTATGCATGTTTTTGGAAAACACCACAAGCTTTAGCTGATGGTACCCTATCCTCAGAAGTTCCAGAGGCCAAGAGCCTGGCATCGCTCATACTGCTGTTCGCTGACTGGTCTCCCCCTCAAAATGCAACACTTGGGAGATTGATCATGAGTCAAAACCACTGGCCGGATGGAATGAGATGAGCAGTACAGAGTGTCTGCAGCCCACATACCTGGGATTCCAACTGGGAAATGCTGAAACTTGTAGATTTAAGCTATTCGTGCCCTAAACCATAGTTACGGCATTGAAGAGAAAGTCAAGGTTCAGGTTCTTCTTTTGGGAATTCTCAATAATGGCTAGTGAAGCTTTAATATCATAAAAGATCATTCACCTGTGGAGGTGCCTCAAAGGCTGGGTACACAGCAATCTCTGGCATGTTCCTGTTGTTGATGTATTTATAGCAGTTCCAAACACAATTAATCAGATAAGCCTAAAGGAATACAAACAAAATTTATACATACTCAAAACTCAAATGTATTTAAAATTATGAAGTTTTAATGTGGCTGCACTGTGAAGTCACTGGCAGCAATTGCCTTCTTCTCCTTTCAGTGGCTCTAATGGTATAGAACTCGCCTGCCAGTGCAGAAGATATACAAGATGCAGGTTCAATCCCTGGGTTGGGACGATCTCCTGGAGAAGGAAATGGCAACCCACTCCAGTATTCTTGTCTGAAAAATTCCATGGACAGAGGAGCCTGGTGGGCTACAGTCCATAGGATTGAACAGAGTCAGACACAACTGAGCAACTAACTTAATTTTTTGATTTATAAATTTAATTTTAATTTAAATTTACCTGCTGTAAAATTAAGGAGTCTTATAATGCTCTCCCCACATTTTCTCCACAGAGAAGGGAACCAGCATCCACTTGGACTAAGTACAGGCTAGGAGCTTTCCCTATGTGCCCTCACTTAAAGGTCACAAGCTTTTACAGAGAAACCCAAGTCTGGGATTCCAATTCACGTGTGACAACCACTATGCTGCAGAAGGAATTCTATTTCTGAACTTTGGGAATTTTAAGAGATTTTCAATCCCAACCATGAACCATGTCCAAAAACATGATGTTCCTAGACAAGAAGAATCCTGGTTATCTCCAACCACAGCCTGAAAAGGACAAAAGACATTCCCTGGGAGCTATCTCTACCACATTAGAATAAGGAGAGCTGTGAGGAGACACGGCAACAAGAAGGTCTGGAAGGATACTCTCACAGTCCAAATGTTCCCCCTTTCCCACCAAATACTTAGTCAGTAACTCACCTTAAAAATGATGAACAAGGCAAAGAACACAAGAACAATGAACAGGAGGCAGCTGGAGTCCAATGCCAAGAGGTCATCTTTATAGGGAAAGTCAGGCTATAAAAAAAGGGCAGGGACAAATAGGCAGAACAGAAGGGAGTTTTAGAGCCCTCAAGCAGAGTGCCTTGCACATAGGAAGCAATCAATAAATGTTTTTTTGAATGAACGAACAGTAAGTTTGCAGTATGCAAGATGGACTCTCTAAAGTAGGTTTCAATAAAATACCTAAAAGATGCATTTTTGAAATTTTCATTTATCTGGATCCTACACCTCCATCCACCAGACCTTATTTCAGGCCAGTGTTCCCTACCCCTCCATCCCATAGCATTAACCTTTGCCACTTTCTGCTGTCATGAGACAGCCCTAGTTTATTATTATACCTAAGATCTTCATTTCTTGATTCCCCAAATACATGGTTTACTCCTTGAAGAGAAGGATGTTATATTTATACACCATATACCAACAGTTTGCCTAGAATAGAGTGAAGAATACAGGAAGCACTCACACATTTGCTACAGATGCCTGCAAAGACAGAAGGTGCTGTCAAAGGCAGTACCAATGAGTGCCAATGAGTACAACTCCAATGATTGCCAAACACAGTCCAATTACTTATTTTTCATACACTCAAAAGTTGAACTACTCCTGAAGTCTCTGATATCCATCTTTAGGGACTTTTAATATTTAAATTCCACATGGTATGTAAGAAAATACTCTATTATCATCTTTTTGGTTTCAATATGGTAACAGTAACAGTAGTAATGCTAATTACTTTAAAACACTTAAAAAAAAAACATAGTAGATTAAATAAAAATAGTACCCAAAAGCTGACTTTGATTTTCAACAAATGAAAAAATTTTTTAAAGTTTTATTAGCATGCAAACTTACTAACTGATCCAGATATTCCTTGATTCTTGGCAAATAAGTCAGAGAACTGATAGCAACCAGGCAGCTGAGAACAAAGTCAAACAGCCGGTAACAGAAGAACGGAATCAGCCAACCCACTTGATACTGAAGGAAAAAACAACCACATCACATCACATCACATATACGGAATGATTAAGTACCATGCAGTAAAGTCAAAACTCTAAAAGAAAAGTATAGAATACTTACAGAAATTGCTCCGTATACCAGCATTGAACTGATTATAAACATAAGTACAGAGACAGCAAAAAGAACACAGGCATTATCTATGAAAACAGAAGCAAAAATCTAATTAAGCCACTTATATAACAAAAAGCAGAAGACTCTTTTTGACAAAATGTTATTAAGAGATGAAGCTTAAGAAATTCATGCCTTTGCTCTTTCTTGTTTGTTAAACTGCTACGACTCAGGGTCACTCATTTAGGATAGCACGTGAACCGGTACTCTGCCAGAGACAGATCTCTGCCCAGGGTCTAAGTTTTGAATACGGGCAAACATAATTATAACGCACCGCAGCAAGTGCTATGACAGAAGCAAAAAACAATTAGTTTTGCCTTTAGCATCAGGGAAAAAATAAATATAAATGAAATAACACAAGTTGAGTCTTGTGAGATAAGCAGAGTTCAACTGGAGCAGAAGGCTGGTATTTGTTTAAACACGGAGTTGTACAGACACCCCCTCTTGCCTAAGATAAAATAAATTACCTGAAAGTCAAAGTTCTCCCTCAGTGCCCCTTTCCCACCTTAACACCCAAACTCCCTGCACTGAATCCCTTCACCATGCCTTCTCTGCTACTTCCAGATCTATTTTCTTCTCTGTTCCTCAATCCACCCTCGGGTTGCTGCCTTTCTCTACATTAATCCACATGCATTAAACTTTTTCACAAAGTGCTCATGTGATCTCAAACAAAACAAACCAAAAAGCACCCACACGTGACCTGATGAGCTTCTTAGCACTATAAGAGTCTAAAGCTGATTCTCTGGCTTTGGCTAGATATCAAGAACCTGAAAGGCACTAATAATGAGGAATGATTAGACTACCTGCTCAGTGGTCACACTAGTGGATAAGTGTCAAGTATCACTGTGTCACTTGGCAGTAGAAACAGTATCAGTAGCTGGCACTGAACTAAGAAGAGCTCTCTCTAAATTTTCCTAGAGGATATAGGACAACTAAACGTTAAAGACTGAAAGAACTTCTCTGCTGCACCACACAATGGCTCTCAAAGGGAAGAATTCAGATATAAAAAAACTTGAAAACAAAATGTGTAATTCAAACAATTAGCTTTCAAAAATCCATTACTGGAAGACTACAAGTTGATTTAGACTTCTTGAAATACTGAAATAATTAAAGTGAAGCTCAAGGTCTTCCACTGGAGCAACAAATAGCAAAACAGAGGAGAGATGGGGTGGTGGATGAAAAACACATTTAATGCCTGGAATAAGGGATACTCCAAGAGGTGTGATCAATAAAGCAAGCAAAACATGAGGGGCTCAATGGCCAGAGAAGAACCTCAGATTTGCACGATATTCAGAACCTCCTCTGGGAGGTCCCAAGTGTTTACTCATCTCCCAGCCAAGTATAAGTAATGATAAATTCCTATTTGAAAAACAGCTTGCATATACTGCAGAAGTTATTTCGTATATACTGGGCGTTACAGCCTGTTTGGCTGATAAAAAATAATCACAAACTTCATTTTTTAAAAAATTAGTTATCAGGCCAGTGATTAGAAATTAACTTACTTTTGCAACACTAGGTCTGTAGGAAGGTCAAATTTTACCTTCCAAGAAATACCAATTACTGGATTACCAAGAACAATGTATTTTTATATTTGCTTACATTCACTGGAAGGACTGATGCTAAAGGTGAAACTCCAGTACTTTGGCCACCTGATATGAAGAACTGACTCATCTGAAAGACCCTGATATTGAGAAAGACTGAAGGTGGGAGAAGGGGACAACAGAGGATGAGATGGTTGGATGGCATCACCAACTTGATGGACATGAGTTTGAGTAAGCTCCGGGAGTTGGTGATGGATAGGGAAGCCTGGCGTGCTGCAGTCCATGGGGCTGCAAAGAGTCAGACACGACTGAGCGACTGAACTGAACTGAGGACTTCAGTAGAATATGATCACAAAAATATAATGAATAATGTGATTTTCTCTGCAGCAGCGACAACAGTCAGGCAACACACAATAAACTTGTGACCAAAGAGCCAGTTTCACAGACCTACGAGACTCTCTGTAACCATCAATCTTGCCTACAACTCAATTTTAAGAGCACTATATATGACAAAGGAAAATGCTGACATTAGCAGATTCAGTATGAATATGCTATCTAGGTTGGTCATAACTTTCCTTCCAAGGAGTAAACGTCTTTTAATTTCATGGCTGCAATCACCATCTGCAGTGATTTGGGAGCCCCCCAAAATTAAAGTCTGACACTGTTTCCCCATCTATTTGCCATGAAGTGATGGGACCAGATGCCATGATCTTCGTTTTCTGAATGTTGAGCTTTAAGCCAACTTTTTCACTCTCCTCTTTCACTTTCATCAACAGGCTTTTTAGTTCCTCTTCACTTTCTGCCATAAGGGTGGTGTCATCGGCATATCTGAGGTTATTGAGATTTCTCCTGGCCATCTTGATTCCAGCTTCTGCTTCTTCCAGCCCAGCGTTTCTCATGATGCACTCTGCATAGAAGTTAAATAAGCAGGGTGACAATATACAACCTTGATGTACTCCTTTTCCTATTTGGAACCAGTCTGTTGTTTCATGTCCAGTTCTAACTGTTGCTTCCTGACTTGCATACAGGTTTCTCAAGAAGCAGGTCAGGTGGTTTGGTATTCCCATCTCTTTCAGAATTTTCCATAGTTTATTGTGATCCACACAGTCAAAGGCTTTGGCATAGTCAATAAAGCAGAAATAGATCACTAGTAAACTTTAATATTTGATAAAAATTTGTGAATGAGGCATAACTGATACAAACTGTAATACACCACCTTTTCATTAAAGCTGGCATTTTGGTAGCCATATTGCTATAAAAGCTACCACTTACCACCTCTCAATTCTCCACCATGCCACGTGATAAGAGAGATGTTTTAGACTATGATTTATCCTCTCCCATCATGCAATTTACCACTCAGTCCTTTTGGTTTGCTCTCAGTGATATGGACCGAATCTATCTTCTCTCCCTTTCCACGCCTCCATCATGTCTTGTCAGGAAGTTTGCTGTAGTCTCCTGGGTGACTTTGCTAACTCTGGTATTATACAATCCATTCCATATTCTGAGCCAGAGTAACCCTCTAAAACACAAATCATGTTACTTCCTGCTAAGAGTCTTTAGTAATCCCATATAATCTGCAGGATAAAGTGGAACCTCTTTAGCATGTATAGGAAGCTCCATATGATACAAATTCTGGTGAAACTCTTCTGATTTGTTTGTTTGTTTTCCCTTCAAAAATCTTCTTTTCAAAATATATAGAATTCCCTAAACACACGTTGTTAAAAGCACATATATATAAGTCCTCCTTTAAAACTCAAAAAAAAAAAAAAAAAACCTGCCTTGGAAAGAACACAGCCAATTACATTCAGACTGTCTCTTATACACATCTGAATACTCTAAATAAAGTCCAATGTCAAATTTTCATCTAAACAATAAAAATATATTAAGAATTGAGACCCTGAGCAAAAGATAACACCAAATATTCAAATCGTATTCTGTATTTTCTGTAGGATTGTGTTCCATGAGCAAAACTCCCATCCTCTACTACACTTACCAGCTGACTCTCAAAGACTCAGTCTTCTTCTCATCTCTTCTCCCCTCCTCTTTCCACAGTATTTCAATGCAGACAATGCACATTTCTCAGAAATCTCCTAGCAGTCCACCTGATCTTCTGGCTACAAATGCTCAACTTTAATTCTGAGTATTTTTGAAAAGCCTACAAACAACATTTTGTGCCTCAGCAAGTATAACAACAATCAATCCTCTACCTAACGTGTGCGTGCGTGCGTGCGTGCGTGCGTGCGTGCGTGCGTGTGATTAGCAGGCCGAAGTTTCAACTAAAAACATACCAGCCATTCTCTCAGACGAATAGTAATTGCCAATGACTTCATACTGAATGTTGACAGCCGGCATTGAGTTTGGGTGTGTTACCTCCACAGTCAGCAGAATCGCCATCAACAGGTTGACCACCTATGAAAGATAACATTTTATCAACTATATTATTAATCAGGAAGCAGTCCCCAACACAATCTTTAGACATCTTCTATTTAACTATCATCTTCCCTGAGGTAATAAAGACATAAAATGGGACTACCTGTGAGATAAAATACACAATATGACTTTAAGAATACTTTAAATATTTCATAAAGTATAAACTTAATCATTTTATAGAAAAGATGTTGTACTGATGCTATATTAATAAAACAGAATAAAAAGGCACAACAATGAAAAATGAGGTCACAAATTGCTCATTTGAGTCACATATTTATTCATACTATCTCAGAATTTCTGGATTTGAAGAAGCTGATCTATCAGATAAATATAATTTTCATGTCTGGTATGTAATGATCCATCAGGTAATATAAAAAGGCACAACAATGAAAAATGAGGTCACAAATTGCTCATTTGAGTCACATATTTATTCATACTATCTCAGAATTTCTGGATTTGAAGAAGCTGATCTATCAGATAAATATAATTTTCATGTCTAGGTATGTAATGATCCATCAGGTAAGTCTAAGGCCTCTCCACAGTATCTCCTGTACAGTGGTAAGGAATTATTTCCTCTTGAGCTACACTCAAATGCTTAAAAAGACTGACTACATCACTTAACTTCTGCCTGCTGGTCTTAAATTTTATGCTTTGAGATATTTTGTTATCCCTTCTGAATAAGTTCTCCTCTAACACCTCAGTTCAATTCAGTTTAGTTGCTCAATCATGTCTGACTCTTTGCGACCCCATGAATCGCAGCATGCCAGGCCTCCCTGTCCATCACCAACTCCTGGAGTTCACTCAGACTCACATCCATCGAGTCAGTGATGCCATCCAGCCATCTCATCTCTGTCATCCCTTTCTCCTCCTGCCCCCAATCCCTCCCAGAATCAGAGTCTTTTCCAATGAGTCAACTCTTCACATGAGGTGGCCAAAGTACTGGAGTTTCAGCTTTAGCATCATTCCTTACAAAGAAATCCCAGGGCTGATCTCCTTCAGAATGGACTGGTTGGCTCTCCTTGCAGTCCAAGGGACTCTCAAGAGTCTTCTCCAACACCACAGTTCAAAAGCATCAACTCTTCAACGCTCAGCTTTCTTTATAGTCCAACTCTTACATCCATACATGACCACAGGAAAAACCATAGCCTTGACTAGATGGACCTTTGTCAGCAAAGTGATGTCCCTGCTTTTTAATATGCTGTCTACTAGGCTGGTCATAGCTTTTTCTTCCAAGGAGCAAGCATCTTTTAATTTCATGACTGTAGTCACCATCTGCAGTAATTTTGGAGTCCCCCAAAATAAAGCCTCTCACTGTTTCAAAACATTGTTCCCCATTTATTTGCCATGAAGAGATGGGACTGGATGCCATGGTCTTAGTTTTCTGAATGTTGAGTTTTAAGCCAAGTTTTTTCTCAGGTGAGCTGAAGTTGCTCAGTTGCGTCTGATTCTTTGTGACCCCATGGACTGTAATCTACTAGGCTTCTCTGTCCATGGGATTCTCCAGGCAAGAATACTGGAGTGGATTGCCATTTCTTTCTCCAGGGGATCTTCCCGACCCAGGGATTGAACTCGGGTCTCCTGCATCGAAGGCAGGCACTTTAACCTCTAAGCCAACTTTGCTCAACAAACTAGTAAAATAAGAGAAGAGCAATCTGATCACAGCACATCAGGATCTCAGTTCCCACACTCTAACTAACAAATTTCAATCAACATGTCTGAAACAAATTTCAGTTACACAGTCTGGTTCTTTTATGCACTGGCTGCATAAATCTTTTGAATGTCACATGCTGCTGCTGCCGCTAAATCGCTTCAGTTGTGTCCGATTCTATGCAACCCCACAGATGGCAGCCCCCCAGGCGCCCCCATCCCTAGGATTCTCCAGGCAAGAACACTGCAATGTCACATGAGTGACTCCCTAAAACTCCCAATTCTTTTTCACACTTGATCCTGCTAAGCTACCACCTATATTTACCTGTAGAGTTGGATTCAGAGGCCAAAGGATAAGCCCGTATACATTATCTGCAATCAAATTTCATCTTTAACATTCTTGCCTATCAATATTTTCTCCATCTGAATTTTGATACCCTATGGATAGATTTACGCTTTCTCAGCTTCCTGCATTTGAAAATATGATGATCATGTAATGAGATTCTCCACCTAAGTCACTAGCAAGAGAACAGGGATGAGGACAAGCTGCCTAGTATCTAATAAATTTTCCTAGTCTACCAGGGTGTAACTCCAATTCAAAAAGGAAATTCTTTATGCCTCTAGTTGTTAGTGAATTACACAGTTATCCCAAGAGGCACCACTTCCTTTAAGTGCTCAAAACAACCCTGCTAATGATTTAAGAACTGGAGTAGGCTTCCCTATCTAAAGTCCACAGCATCTGCCTTCCTTCCCTTTGTGAACACGGGATACTTTCAAGGGACATCTGAGCTTCTTTATCAATAGTGTTTTAAACAATCTCTATCATGGAGCTCTCTCCTGTCCACCCTGAATGTTAAATAAGTTTATCAGCTAAAGTCTTCACATTCTCGAAGATAAGCAGCTCAAGTTTTTTAAATAAGATAAACGTCACAACACCTAATTCGGAATTGATTGAGATTTCTAAAGATACACTATAAATCAAGTAAATTTACATCTATTATTTGACTTTATTCTTCACAACAACCTTGTGAAGAAAGTATGACTTATGCTTATTTGCTGATGGTTAAACTAAGGTTCAGCAAAGTGAAATACCATGTGTTAAGCTCACTGAGGTGGTAACAGGATAGAGCTAGGACACCAACCTGGTTCTTTTAAAAACATCTTCCTTCTTACTACTACAGGATCACTTATAACCATTCCTAAGCAACTCTTGTTTGAGAGCTTTCCAAAATAAACCATTATCTAAGGCTACAAAATGTTTGTTACTCTCAATACATTCAGGTACATGCCTTTTCCTTGCACTGCTCAAAAGCAAGATATTTCATCCTTCAACACTTGAAAGATCTTATAAGAGACAATCATATTTTCAAGGTGACTCCCCAGTTGATGGCTGATATTTTCACTGCCCATTTTTATTGCAGTGGGGTTTTGGACAGGGTAGGTGGTTTATGAGCTAATACAATTAGGTGAATTAACTACTGAACAGATATCTCTACTAAGACACTGTATACTCTGTGCATGGAAATCAGTTCAAAATCAACTCAGCAAACCTTTCTTTACTCCGCACAATACTGTCATAGTTTAAAAGCTCTGTACAGGAAAGAAAAATATTTATGTGAAAAATAACATGCAAACTCAATTACTAAATGAAGGAAATGACACATCAAAAACATTCAGGAGTTTATTTTTCCTTTCTTAAATATTTGCATCACGTGTAGGATTTATAAAAATCTATTCTTCTCTTTCACAGGTAAGTCACAGACTCACCCACTATTATCTTCTAGTATTAGTGACACTTCAAGATTCTTTTCATTGTGAGTCATTCTCTGAATATTAAACAAAATAAATCACAGGTCTAATCAAAAGAAGAAAGAAATGATAAATTTCAGCACTATTTCATACAAGCACAAACGATTTTTCAACTCTTCGCTGACTGATTATATTTCATTAGCACCTCAATGTAACATTTTAAAGCACTCATCTGGAAAACTCATCCTGTGATCTTATCTTCGCCCCTGAGCACCTATCCTATGCTCATAGACTCCATTCTATTTACTTTTGATTACCATTGGTATTTCTCAGTTCCATGCAGCACTTTTCAAAACATACATAAGATTAACTTTGTGATCTTGTAATACAAAATCTGAAGAAAGCAACTACATACAAACAACTCCAGCATATTTATTCCTGATGCATTTTTCCCTTCTACTGCATTCAGGAAAGAAAATTAGCAACAATGTAATTAAAATAATGTGACTTCTAAAGCTAGTCACACGGGAGGTACAGAATGCAGCAAATATGCACATATGTCAACAGCCTGGGCAATGGACACATCCATGCAGAACGGGTACTGCATTTACTGGGATAAACAGTATGGTCTGCATTATAAGCCTTTTGCACTCTTCATATAAGTAAACAAACAAGAGCAAAGAACAGATGTGTCACATTTCATTTGTTTCAAAGGAACAGGATCAGATCCTTGGAAGCAGTCACTCAGTCTCAGGAGAGTAATTCCTCTTTGCTTCTCATTTCACAGCCACACCCATCCTAGAAGATTCCTGAGGACTGGTTTTCATTTATTTTTTCTTAATTCTTATTCTTTAGTTTTCCCATAGCATATTCTGCCACAACCCAACTTCTGCTCAGTCTATAATTAGAACAATGTCTTAGGGCATCTTGATAAGGGTCTCAGGCAAGTCAGCAGACAGCTGTCATCAGATAAAGAAACCAAAACTGTCTTTAAAAATGCTGTTAAATGTGTATGTAGTTAAATGTACACATACAGTTGTTTACCCTTTTGTGCAGTTACAAATGAGATATTCCTACTATTTTTGGAGGAGACATTTCATTTAACAATAGTCTAATGAATACTTCAAATGCTGTAATAAGTTACTATCACATACACATTTTATAGAGAAAGGCTAGCATCTTTCTCCCTCAAAGAGGATATCATGTTGTAGGGAGAAAAATTCAAATGTGTAATTAGTATTTTTAACAAGTACATACAAGAGGTATGCAGTAATTCTTCCAGATAAACAGTGAGGAAACCAGCTTCTTCTGGCTGGGAAGCAAGGAAGCTTCGCCAAGAAAACTGAACTATTACAAAACTAACTGGAACTGGCAAAATGGCTGTTAGTAGTTGAAGTTGTATAAATAATACAAAGGCTTTTTTATACTATTTCACTATTTTTGTATATTTGAGATTTCTGTCAATGAAGTTTTTAAAAAGTGTTTGGGGAAACATACTAACTGAAATACAAACAAGCCATACTGATTTAAGGAGTCAGGAGTGAGGACTGCGAAGGAATACAGCTTGAGGAGCCTGTCTTCACTTCTTCCCTAGCTACCTCACTTTTAGACTGTTTATGGTAAAGACATTCATAAAAAATTAGCCATATATTATTACGCCTTTCCAAGACCTACAGTTTTAACCAGTGCTCTAAATGCCTTCTTGTAGTACACCATCAACCATGAAGGAGGACACTGCTGCTGTAGACTTTAAAGTTCATTTTCAACCATTCAATAAACATCTGAACTTCTGTCTCCTCAGATCGCCAGGATCCCAAAGCCACACTTTTGAATATCACCAACAATACTATAATCAACAAAACCAATGGCCTTTTCCAACCTAAGAAAATGTTTAAAAGTCATGTGGCTTCAAATTTTTCAGTAAATGATAGAAAAAACAATTTATGAACGTCAGGCTTTAATCTGGAACTCATTCTGAAATTCCCTATTATTTAAACTAGGTTATTAAGCCAAACATGCTTCTTTAACTCTAAATGCCAAAGGCTAGCACTTCAGGGCTGGTACATATACTGGCTCTGGCCTCTCAGTGTCTTCTGCACTATTTACTACCATATAATTTACCCTTTGGTACACGGTGTGCAATCACCTAACATGACCTCAGCAGAAACAGATGCTAGAAAGCAGTGACACTGTATCAACAGAAAGTTGTTGCTACAGCATCTGCAACCAGCAGGAGCTT
Organism: Madoqua kirkii; assembly: GCA_006408675.1. Classification (NCBI taxonomy): domain Eukaryota; kingdom Metazoa; phylum Chordata; class Mammalia; order Artiodactyla; family Bovidae; genus Madoqua; species Madoqua kirkii. The sequence continues at coordinate 31,842 of SJYC01027828.1, read as the reverse complement.
GACGACTGCACCCCCAGGTTCTAAACAGCACGGGGGGAACCTCAAGGAGAATTATAAATATTCTCCCACCTGGAATACAGGAAGAAGAGTAAAGGTACTTGGATTTCACCCACTCCCATATCACTTCTCTTAGTAAAGAAGCTTCTGGGGAAAAAAAAAAAAGTGCTGTTTGGACAAGTCCTCTTTGTGTCTTGGTGGTCTTGGTTTTTAAATGTTGTCTCCTCAACTAGGCAGAAATTATGTCTTTACGTTGCCAGGATCCCGAAGCCACAGTTTTGAACGTCACCAGTAATACTATAATCAACAAAACCAATGGCCTTTTCCAATCCTTAACCTAATTTAAATCTGTTATTACTGATTAGCTTCTCGTTCCTTGACACTGCACTTTCAGATCTTTGCTCCAAACTTCATTGCAATGCCATCAGTATCTTAAGGGCAGATGCCATGGTCAAGACAAGAAAACACTTGAGATCCTCTGTGTAGCAGCTGATAGGAAGACAAAAAATGAATAACACACATCCCTGTAGTTTCGTATGTGCACCAGAGCCATTTGCACTGTAGATGAGCAATAGATCTCTTAAAGCAGATGAACTGATGTAAGCAGCATATTATGTTCCATGAACTAGAAAAATTCATGCAAAGAAATAATAATTTATGGCATCTTTTTGCGAAACCAAAGCATGGAAAAACGGAGCTCCATGCAAAATGTTTTCACATCAAGTCCTTCCAGTGGAAAACAGATGTAAAAATCCCTGTTCCCTATTTTGAGAGAATAAATGCCCTTACTAAAATCCTTCTCTCTGCATTTTGAGTTTCATCGTTTATAATTCCCACTTTTGCTTGCTATTCCTTTCTTTTTTATGAACTGAGTCCATAGTATCAAAAAAAAAAAAAAAAAGCCTGCCTTGGAAAGAACACAGCCAATTACATTCAGATGGCTGAAACTGAGATGGTGCTTATTTTCTTTTCCAGGAGTTAAAATCCTTTGTTCTGTGAATGGAGGGAAGGATCTGAGAAAAAAACAGGAAGATTAAGTTTGCATGGAAGAGTCCCAGATTGCTGGACTCTTTCTCAGTTAAGTAAAACAGAAGGCCATCTTCCAGGGATGAGGGAAACAGGGTTGAATAAGAGGCATGAGGACACTAAAGATCTGAATTATTCATTTAGGGAAGGCAGAGCTAAGGACCAACAACAGAAACATAAGACCCAGTCCTTTAAAAAAATGAAGAACAAAATTAGAAATATAATGCATGTCCAGTACACAAATCAGTTAAAATACAAAAGGCGTGCGGGTCTTTGTGGGGAAAAGTGATATAGTTATAGCAATGTTTCTGAAGATAAAAGTAGAGGAAACATTAAAATAAGTTAGAAACAAGCAAATAAGTCTACCCATTCAAGTATTGTTTTTAATGTACATTAATGAAGCAAGATGGTTAAAAACAAACAAACAAACATGTAAATAAGGAATAAGACGGAGTTCAGGTCCACTATGCGTGGGCATGAAACTGTATCTGCCTAACTGAAGATGATTCTCTGCTGCTGCTTACCAAACAGTAATAATTTCGATGGAAACTCTGGGTTTGGAAGAAATGAGAACACACAAAGGCAAAAAAAAAAAAAAAACTTATGACAAAGCTCTTCCGTTTTTGCAGTTCACAAAGTTATCAGAAACTGCATTATCACTAATGCCACAACCTCTCAAAACAAAAACAAATACAAATTTTAAAAATCACAAAGTCATTCGCAAAGATGACCAAGCCGACAATACGAGTAGTTTTTCAAAACTTCCGTGAAGTCATCATAACCCCAGACTACCTAAATGGAATCACATATTTACAAATCATAAATGAGCTTCAATGAAAATGGATAGTAGTGGAGATGGTGCTAAGAAATCAAAGGCATTACTAGTGAACCACCAATCAGTAACACTGTCAACCTGGTTATGACACAGAATTACACAAATCCTGCGCGCCCCCCCCCCCTACAAGGGATCGAACCTCTGTCTCCTGCATTGGCAGGCAGATTCTTTACCACTGAGCCACCAGGGAAGCCCAAGTGCATATACTCTAATGTGGTTGATAATGTTAACCACATCCCTGTCTCTTATACACATCTCAGGTTCTAGACAAAGGTTTCAAAACCCTGAATGGGTCTGTGGTGAAAAGCGTTTCACCAGCGGGCAGGAGAAAACCTACGGCGTTAGGAAACAGGCAGATAGTAAATAAATCCTGGCCAAAGGTATTACCTCCAAGAGTATTTCTAGACTCACAACAGAGACCTGTCTGCCTACGTCCCAAACACACTGGAACGAACAAGCTTCAGAAACAAGAGACAACTGTGTTAAACTGGATCTCTTGCCTTCCCTTCAGGTAAAACAATAATGTTTAAAACTAGGCTGTACCTCGGAAGGTGCGCTCCTAATTCTTTCCTTAGATGGGGTTAAAAAAATAAATCCCAGGAAGCACTGACGGACGGTGGGGGGCGGGGGAGTGCGGGGCAGTTCACGGAAGCACACAGAACGACCCCGCAGCCCGGTCATTTCCAGAACTGACCACACCAAAGTCGAGCTCTCTCCTCCCGCAGCCCCCCTCCACCCCAGGCCGCAACGACTGTGCCTTCCCCAACCCCCACTTTTCTCCTCTTCTTCTCGCCTAAAAAAAAAAAACCCAACAATCCCCCTGGTCCCTCCCACCCCGACTCCGATTCCCAGACACAAGTCTCCCCTCTACAAACTTAAGAGGCCACTAAAAAGAAGGTCCCCGAGGCCTTCCCGCCCCATCCCCTCCCAGAGGATCCTCCGGTTCGAATATAAGTCCCTCCCGCTTCCCGCTCCGGCGTATCCTCCCCCGACCATGGCCCCTTCCCTCCCTCCTCGCCCGCCCTTACCATGTACCAGGTCCCCAGGATGATCGTCCCGGTGCGGACATGGCAACAGCCGCAGCACCGGGTGCTGTAGAACCGGTCGCTGCGGCTCCGCTTGAAAGTCATGGACACCATCGGGAACCTCGAGGGCCTCTTTCTTGGCCGGGCCCCTAACAAACGCCTTCCGCCCAGCGGTTGAAGACGGAGAGCGCCGTCACTGAGGCCAAACCTAACGACGCGTCTTCAAGACCGCCCCCTGCCTGGGCCCCCAACCTAGAGCCTTCGCATCTGCGCACTGAGGGCAAAGCGCTGTTCCCGCGAGAGCTCGATTTACCCTTTTCCTCCGCCTTCCTCGCACTCAGGCCAATAGAAGAACGGGAAGCTAGGCGGAAGCGAGTTTTGATTGGAAAATCCTGGAGATTGACAGGATCTCACACCCAATCAGAGCCGCAACTCGCCTCGGCGCTAATAGAGTCCCCTCCTCTTACTAGACAGCGAGGGCTGGTTCCTGGGCTTAGGGTATTCCGAGTTGTAGAGGGAGCCTGGTAGTTCACTTCCCCCAAAGTGAAAGCGAGGTGAGAGGCATTTAAGGGGAAAAAAAGAAAGTCTAGATGGGAGTAGGTGGCAGAAACCGAGCAGGGAGGACTTGTCTGAGTGAATCTGCCACGTACTGCGCGAACGCATCACGGGACAGCGACTGCTCACGTGACCTTTGCGTCATAGCTCAATTATTGGGCGGGCCAGGAGCGGTGCCAGGGGAGAAGGGGGCGGGGATAACCCCTGCTGTGGGGCCCTCCTATCTGCGTAAATTGCACTTTTTAGAGAGATCAAATGTTAGGCTTCCCCTTTGTCTCTCTCTGACACCTCTTTGTTGGGAGCAAAGAAATACCATGCTACTCTGCCAGAGAAGAAAAGAATTGAGGAAAACATAAGGCGGAACTGTTTAGCTGCTGGGTGTTTATACAGATAGAGTGACTAATATAAGGAAAAATTGTGAAACATAATGAAATGGACTGAGGTTCCTGGGTGTCTTCCATGTAAAACAAGCTATAGTCTGGCTCACCTTTCGGGGTATTCTGAATCTAGGGGAGCGCTCCATTTTTGTGCAGTCAAGTATGGCCAGAGAGCGTAATTGTCATTTAAGTAAACAGAGGCTATTGTGGCGGTCAAGTGTGGCCTTCAAACCAAGTGTGGCCTTTGCAGCCACAACCAGTGATGCAGGATTCAGGATGGAGGAAAATAGGCTATTGGGCCTAGATGCAAGGGAGTAGTTAACAAGTCCAGACTCTTGCATCTTCCCATACATGGAAAAACAATTCATTGGCCTGGGCTATCTGGTCTAACTAGCAGTAATCTTTTGGTGTTCTACTATCTGTGATCCCCCCCCCACCCCCCGCCAAAAAAAAAACTCCTGTGTATCTTGGCTTCTCCGTTTGCATCTTTGGAAAAAGCCCTCAGAGCTATCTGAGAGAATGTCTCCTGGGCTGCAATCCTCAGCTAAGTCTAACAAATAAAAGATAATTCTCAGCTTTTAGGTTGTATTTTTTTTTTCCAAGCAATATCTAACTCTGAATGTAGTTAACTGATAGCAAGAGGAAATACTCTTGTCCTTTAAACTTCATATTGAATCTCCCTCTTTGGAAAAAGGCATTTTGCAGATATTTGTAAATTCATTTCCCAATCCTGATTTGAATGATATCAATGCGTACTTTACATTGTCCTTTAAACGGAGTCTATAAGATTTCATGGTCTCCTCATTAATGAGTAAATAAAAATTTTTTACACTGTTCATTTTGTATCTGTATGAGACTTATGACTTTTATCTTCTTATGAAAAGATGTTCTATTCTTCGGAAAATACACTTCATTTTAGGAAACAGAAATGCCTTCCCCTCTGCCTGCCTTAGCTGAAAACCACAGTGAATTTAGTGTAAAGTTTATTACATTGGCAAGGTTTCAATGGACACTGCCTGAAATTATTTATAGATTTGTTGAATATTTATTTCCCTCGCTAAATATAAATTCTAGAAGAGCAGAGGCTTGATTACTTCTGCAACACTGAAAGCATTGTCTGCAGACAATTATCCTAGTTTGATAATACTCTCAAACTCTTGGAGGCCATAGTAAAGCCAAGCTACAGTGAAGAATGGAATGCAGTGGTAGCAATTTAACTCAGAATTAATTATGACATTTCTCCACTTACTAAGGAGTAGACTAATAATAATTCCACATGCTCCAAAAAAAAAAAGAATTCATAACCCTGTGTTCTATGCATGGATTTAATCACTTTGTTTTCAATCATTTCATCCTTAAAAACAGTGATCCTCAACCTTTTTGGCACCAGGGACTGGTTTTGTGAAGGAAATATTTCCACAGACCAATAGTGCAGAGGTGAGGGGGTGGTTTGGGGATGATTCAAGCACACATTTATTGTGCACTTTACTTCTATTATTGTTACATTGTGATATATAATGAAATAATTGTACAACTCACCATAATTCAGAATCAGTGGGAGCCCTGAGTCTCTCTTCCTGCAACTAGATGCTCCCATCTGGGGATAATGGGGATAGTGACACCTAAAGTGTGTTGCTCAAGTCCAGTCTATTCCATAATCTTGTTCTGGTTGCTGTTACTGCAGATAACCCGTGCTCAGAAAGATGCGTGCATGCACACTAAGTCATTTCAGTCATGCCCAACTCTGTGTGACTCTATGGACTATAGCCCACCAGGTTCCTCTGTCTCTGGAATTCTCCAGGCAAGAATACTGGAGTGCATTGCCATGCCCTTCTCCAGGTTCAGAAAAAAAGAATGTTGGAAATGAAAGCAAGTTTTCAGTGAGAAGGCAATGGCACCCTACTCCAGTACTCTTGCCTGGAAAATCCCATGGATGGAAGAGCCTGGTAGGCTGCAGTCCAAGGGGTCGCTAATAGTTGGACAAGACTGAGCAACTTCACTTTCACTTTTTACTTTCACTTTTTACTTTTATGCATTGGAGAAGGAAATGGCAACCCACTCCAGTGTTCTTGCCTGGAGAATCCCAGGGATGGGGGAGCCTGGTGGGCTGCCGGCTCTGGGGTCACACAGAGTCGAACATGACTGAAGCGACTTAGCAGCAGCAGCAGCAGGATATTCACCTTGACTTTAATCCAGAATGTCTGGAGATTTGAAGTCATCTCAAACATACTTTTAAGGCCACTGTCATTTGCAGTTGCACACAGCTGATCCTTTTCTAGCACAGACAAAGGCGATTCACCTGACATTCACGAGTGGGTCACAGACCCATTCCTTCCCAGTTCAGGAGTCTGTTGAGGCTGAAAAGTAAAGCTCTAATTCTTTGGAATGCTGTGATAGGTGGTCATGCACCAGCTGGGAGAAAGAAGGCCCTGGCTCAGTGTCTTCCAAAAACCTCTGCTTATGTTTGAAACATGTTAAAAATCCCAGTGCTTGCTCATCAGCCCTATAATTCCAAATTGGCTTTGAATGCAGACACTTTATCTGCCAGTTTGAATGCAGTTGTCACTCTTCCCTGAAGTGACAGAATGAGTTTCTTGAGCAGGGTGAATGTGTCACACAAGGGAGCAAGTTTTGCAACCCATTTTGTGTCACTGAAATGTGCTGCCAGTGGTGACTGTTTTTCTAAAAGAAATCTCTGGATAAGCCTTTGTCACTCAAAAACTCTGGCCAGTGATCTACTTTTAGAAAGCTCTCTCACTTCTCTATCAGAGAAGACATGTGTACTCTACATCCATCTCCTCACAGAGCTGTATGAACAGACATGAGTTAAGGGTATGTATTTTTTTTATTATTTTATTTATTTACTTTTGGCTGTGCTGGGTCTTTGTTGTTGTGCAGGCTTTTCTCTAGTTGTGGAAAGCCTGGGCTACTCTAGTTTTGGCCGGCTTTTCATTGTAGTGGCTTCTCTTGTTATGGAGCACAGACTCTAGGGCATGCTAGCTTCTGTAGTTGTGATCCCCAGGCTCTAGAGCACAGGCTCAATAGTTGTGGTGCACAGACTTAGTCACTCTGTGGCATGTGGTATCCTCCCGGACAAGGGATCGAACCTCTGTCTCCTGCATTGGCAGGCAGATTCTTTACCACTGAGCCACCAGGGAAGCCCAAGTGCATATACTCTAATGTGGTTGATAATGTTAACCACATCCTGCAAAAGGTTATTAAGTTCAGGTGACATTTTATGGCTAGCCAGCATTTCTCTGTGGATGACACAGTGTACACTCATATTCAGAAGTGACCTCTTTGAAGCACGTAGTGAAACCAGAAAGCCGTCCAGTCACAGCCAGCGCTCCATCTACTCCAACACAAAATCAACAGTGCCGTTTTCCTGGCAGGTAATCATTCAAAGACTTGAATAGTTCTGCAGCTGTAGGGTTGGTGGCAACAAAAGCCCACATGTTTTCATGCACATTCTCTCGAAAAATATGTCGCACAAAAACGAGTTTTGTTGCCTTCTTATCAACGCCTGTAGACTCATTAACCTGGATTCCATACCACGGTGACTCGTTAATCGCAACAATTGTGCCTCGGTGTCCTCTGCTATATCATCAATTCATCTAGCTATGTGTGCACGGTCAGTCATCCCAACTCTCTACAACCCCATGGACTGTATCTCGCCAGGCTCCTTTGTTCATGGGATTCTCCAGGCAAGAATACTGGAGTGGATTGCCATTCCCTCCTCCAGGGGATCTTCCCCACCCAGGGATCAAACCCAGCTCTCCTGCATTGCAGGCAGATTCTTTACCATCCGAGCCACCAGGGAAGCTCTGGTGCTAGCCGAAAGAGGAGCACATGTCACCTTTTGAACTGCAGTATCTCCCAGAAGTTCACAACAAACATGCTTAGCAGCAGGCAGGATTAGCTTTTCACCAATAGTAAAAGGTTTCTTAGTTTTAGCCATATGGTTCGCTACTAAGAATGATGCTCTCAATACAGACACATCTGATGAAGTGGTGTGTGTGTGTGTGTGTGTGTGTGTGTGTGTGTGTGTGTCAGTTGCTCAGTCGTGTTTGACTCTTTGCAACCCCACTGACTGTAGCCTGCCAGGCTCCTCTGTCCATGGGATTCTCCAGGCAAGAATACTGGAGTGGATTGCCATTCCCTTCTCCAGAGGATCTTCCCAACTCACATTTTGAACCCTGGTCTCCTGCATTGCAGGTAGATTCTTTACCGTGGTGGCCTTCATTAATTGCTTCTATTCTTCATGTTCACCTTTTTTTTTCCTTTGTCTTTTGAAAATCTCCAAAGGCTTGACTTCTGATACAGTGTACTTGATCTTCATGTGGCAAAGCAGTTGTGAAGATTTCGTGGCTTTATTGGATAGCCAGTCACCACATATTGTATAAAGTGGGCTTAGAGAATGTGAATCACCTATTGCAATGAAGCCATAATTTAAGTAGGACTCTTGATATTTTCTTTTAAACTCAGTTTTCTTTTTGTTGGCAGTCTTAGACACTTCTTCTGTCTCACCATTGGGTCTTCCCCCCTTTTCAAAGAACCTTTCCCTCAATGTTTGTCTTTTACTCATTTTGGCTAAGGTTAGCTTATGAGCTTACCAAAACTGTGACTGAGACAAATGCACGGTGCTGGAAAGAGGCATGGGTGGAAGAGGCATGGGTAAATAAGATAACGGGTGGGCCACACATGGACTAAAATAAGTGTCGGATTCTTACTTAAAGCCTTCCAACCACAGGCTGCTGTACAATTGAAGTACAGCAACTCATTTTCCACTGTCAAGCCTGCCACCGGATGCAGCTTAATTGTCACTTGCCACTCCCCAATAAGGATATGAGTCTGCAAGCATCTGATTTATTATGGTCTCTCTGCAGTCAAACCTCTTTGCTATGGTAATCTGTATTTGCAGTCACTTAGTGCTACCGTCTCAGATCCACCTCAAACCATCAGGCTTTAGATTCTCGCACAGAGTTGGACACAACTGAAGTGACTTAGCAGCAAGGAGCGTGCAACCTAGATCCCTCGCACGTACAGTTCACAGTAGGGTTTGCGCTCCTATGAGACTCTAACGCCACTGCTGATCTGGCAGGAGGCGGAGCTCAGGCAGTATTGTGAGATGAAACTTTGCTCGCTGACTTGTGCGCCACTCACCTCCTGCTGTGAGCCCCTGTTGCTCAGTCCAGAGACTGGTACTGGTCCGTGGCCCAAGGTTTTGAGGACCCAACCCGGCCCTCGACTATGAAATAGAGAAGATAATAATACTTTTCTAGTGGAATATCGTGAGGATTTCACGACTTTATTCACATTAAGCCTTTCAACAGGACCTAGGGTCAGCCGTCAGTGAATATCAGCTAGAGTGGTGGTGGTTTAGTCGCCAAGTCAAGTCCAATTCCTGCGACCGCCTGAACTGTAATGTAGCCCACTAGGCTCTTATGTCCGTGGGATTTCCCAGGCAAGAATACTGGAGTGGGGTGCCATTTCCTTCTCCAGGGGACCTTCCTCATCCAGGAATCAAACCAGTGTCTCCTGCATTGCCAGTGGATTCTTTACTGCTAAACCACCAGGGAAGCCCAGGTACTAGCTATAATTGATCAGAAATTTATTTGTAAAGTAGTATGAGATAAAGAGCTAATTATATATTTTCATTTTTATTCTCCAGGGGACCTTCCTCATCCAGGAATCAAACCAGTGTCTCCTGCATTGCCAGTGGATTCTTTACTGCTAAACCACCAGGGAAGCCCAGGTACTAGCTATAATTGATCAGAAATTTATTTGTAAAGTAGTATGAGATAAAGAGCTAATTATATATTTTCATTTTTAAAAACAAAGCCCAATTTATTTTATTAGTATTCTTTTTCTTTTTTGGCTCCATCATGCAACATTCAGGATCTGAGTTTCCCACACCAGGGATAGAACCCCTACCCACCTGCTCTGGAAGTGCAGAATTTAAACCACTGGACCACCAGGGAAGTCACACTAATTATATTTTTAATAGATGCTGTTTAAATTATATTAATTCCCTGGAAAAGATTTTCTACATCTGCTCTAAGCTTCCCTGAAGATTTTATAAGCCTATTTCTACTTCACCTCTACTCCCACCCCAACTGATATTATTTCATTATGTGCTATATTAATTTGACCTTTCACACCACAATTTCTGTTAAAATGTGCTCTTCTATATTATACTTTTTTTTAATCAACTTTAATCTTTAGCACTATTGAAGGGAATAATTTTTAAAGACTTCTACCAAGAAAAATCTGACTGTAAATAAAAGCATTCATAGCAGATGAATGAATCTGTAATATGATGTATTCATTACATCCCAGAAATACAAGGATTAGTGAAACGTCAGTTCAAATCCCTACTAATCTCCTCATTAGACTGTCTTATCAGTTGTGAGACATCTGAAAAATATTGATAGAATACTCAGATTTGTCTGTCCCCACACCCCCTACATGGGCAAAAATTTTTGGCTGGAAGCACTCCTTAATAAAATAGAACCTAGCTGCTTTCCTTTAATATTCTCTTGAAATATTGCAAAAAGAACTTCATTTGTTCAAAAGACTCCCATAATCATCACTTCAAATGGTTTTTTCTTATAAATTCTGGATGGCATTAGAATCTTTAAAAAGTCCCACATGGCACATTTTGTGGTTTTGTTAAAATGTTTGGCTTTTAATCACAGAGGACAGAGTCTTAAAACAACACTACTTTAAAGAAATAGTTAGTGGTCTGCCCAAAGACTGCAGTTCAATAGAACTGTTATTTCCTTGTATGTTAATCTGTGTACTACTTAAGGAATTTATTATATACCTGCAAGAACAAATCTGGAAATTTGAATTCTGCTTCATAGACTAGTTTATAAGTAAAAGTCAGTAGAACATTTAAGCTATGTGATGAATCAATTTCATTTCCCCTCCACCCCAAATAAAACAAAGCTTTGGAATAAGTAGTAGTTGCAAAGAAGTTGAATAAACTAAGGGCAAACAAAGTGATAAATAATGATATTGATAGATATCATTAGAAAATAATATATAGAAAATTGAATATCTTTGCTTTCTAAATATATCAGAGAAATACATAAGTAATATAAAGCATGCCATTCTTCTTGCTATTTCTGTTTAATTTTTGAAAATATAGTTATTTTTCATAAAATTATTTTTTCTAGGTTGTTAAATCAGATTGATTATATTCTTTGCAGCCAAACATGGAGAAGCTCTATACAGTCAACAAAAACAAGACCAGGAGCTGACTATGGCTCAGATCATGAACTCCTTATTACCAAATTCAGACTGAAATTGAAGAAAGCAGGGAAAACCGCTGGACCATTCAGGTATGACCTAAATCCAATTCTTTATGATTATACAGTGGAAGTGAGAAATAGATTTAAGGGCCTAGATCTGATAGAATTGGATGGAGGTTCCTGACATTGTACAGGACACAGGGATTAAGACCACCTCCATGGAAAAGAAATGCAAAAAAGCAAAATGGCTGTCTGGAGAAGCCTTACAAATAGCTGTGAAAAGAAGAGAAGCAAAAAACAAAGGAGAAAAGGAAAGATATAAGCATCTGAATGCAGAGTTCCAAAGAATAGCAAGAAGAGATAAGAAAGCCTTCTTCAGTGATCAGTGCAAAGAAATAGAGGAAAACAACAAAATGGGAAAGACTAGAGATCTCTTCAAGAAAATCAGAGATACCAAGGGAACATTTCATGCAAAGATGCGCTCGATAAAGGACAGAAATGGTCTGGACCTAACAGAAGCAGAAGATATTAAGAAGAGGTGGCAAGAATACACAGAAGAACTGTACAAAAAGGATCTTCATGACCTGGATAATCACGATGGTGTGATCACTCATCTACAGCCAGACATCCTGCAATGTGAAGTCAAGTGGGCCTTAGAAAGCATCACTACGATCAAAGCTAGTGGAGGTGACAGAATTACAGTAGAGCTATTTCAAATCCTGAAAGATGATGCTGTGAAAGTGCTGCCCTCAATATGCCAGCAAATTTGGAAAACTCAGCAGTGGCCACAAGACTGGAAAAGGTCAGTTTTCATTCCAATCCCAAAGAAAGGCAATGTCAAAGAATGCTCAAACCAACCCTGGGATTTCTTTAGAAGGAATGATGCTAAAGCTGAAACTCCAGTACTTTGGCCACCTCATGAGAAGAGCTGATTCATTGGAAAAGACTCTGATGCTGGGAGGGATTGGGGGCAGGAGGAGAAGGAGACGACTGAGGATGAGATGGCTGGATGGCATCACTGACTCGATGGACATGAGTCTGAGTGAACTCTGGGAGTTGGTGATGGATAGGGAGGCCTGGCGTGCAGCGATTCATGGGGTCGCAAAGAGTTGGACACGACTGAGCAACTGAACTGAACTGAACATCTTATGGATTTATTACTGTTATTTTAAATCAATTTATAAATATTTTAAATTTTTATCAATTTTAATTCCAATATGTAACTATCAATAGCTATAACCAGATAAACAAAAGCTCATTCAGTTCAGTTCAGTCACTCAGTCGTGTCCAAGTCTTTGCGACCCTATGAATCACAGCACACCAGGCCTCCCTGTCCATCACCATCTCCCAGAGTTTACTCAAACTCATGTCCATCAAGTCGGTGATGCCATCCAGCCATCTCATCCTCTATTGTACCCTTTTCCTCCTGACCCCAATCCCTCCCAGCATCAGAGTCTTTTCCAATGAGTCAACTCTTCGCATGAAGTGGCCAAAGTACTGGAGTTTCAGCTTTAGCATCATTCCTTCCAAAGAACACTCAGGGCTGATCTCCTCCATAATGAACTGGTTGGATCTCCTTGCAGTCCAAGGGACTCTCAAGAGTCTTCTTCAACACCACAGTTCAAAAGCACCAATTCTTTGACGCTCAACTTTCTTCACAGTCCAACTCTCACATCCATACATGACCACTGGGAAAACCATAGCCTTGACTAGACGTACCTTTGTTGGCAAAGTAATGTCTCTGCTCTTCAATATGCTATCTAGGTTGGTCATAACTTTTCTTCCAAGGAGTAAGTGTCTTTTAATTTCATGGCTGCAGTCACTGTCTGCAGTGATTTGGGGTCCCCTATAATTTTTAGGAGCATAAAGGGATCTGGAACCAGTAAGTTTGAGAACCACTGACCTAAGCCTTTTAACCAGCACAGTGGACAAGGGTTACTGGTATTTGGAAAGATGCCTTTGAGGTACCAAGTGCTGCTATCAGCAGTTTTTTTTTTTTTTAATAGAGAAGTAAAGTAGATTTAAGAATTTTCAAAATTGTTAATACTCTGAGGTTATACAGTTCCCACATTAATTTCAGTATAGATTATTGGCTAATCAGTGTTTGCCTGAACAAGAACCTTCTTGTCAGAATCTGTTTTTCACCTGTAAAAGAGAAATAAAATTTGCTTCCTAATGAAACTTTAACTTCTTTACTCTCACAAAAACAAAGGCACATCAGGTCTCGAAATATTTATACCACAATTTAATTATTCACTTCCATCCCTCAAGTATTTCTTATCTCCTAATATTGGTAATTATCTCATTTAGGCAAATAAAAACGTGTGATTTTTATTCTGAATTGCTCCAACATATTAGAAGCAGTCATTGTTAAGTGGTGCCCAAGTGCCAGGAGATGAAAAGTGCTATGTAATTATCACCGTGGGAAAATAACTTTCCATGTGCTTGGCTGAACTCACTACTTGGACTTGTGGAGTTAAATCTGAAGCTTCAAGACTTTGGGGATGAACATGGTGACATAGGTTTAGCAATTGGCTGTTTTTCCTCCTTTGAGTCACACGAGAGCATCAGAGATGACCAAATCAATGAACTTGACGTTCAGCAAAATTGGGAGCAGATCCACAGCCTCCAAAATATGAATCAGGGCTGCTAGGAGTAGCTAAAATCAGACAGAAGCCAGAAAGGAGGAGGCGGTGGACTTGGGTGAGCAGGACTAGAGGCAGCAGTCCTCCTAGAATCTGATTAATTTCCGAGTAGCAGAAGAAGGGGTCTGCACAAATTAAGCAGAGGAGCCATGCAGTCTGCTAAGGCTGCTGAAACATAGAGCCACAAACCAAGGGGCTTACCCAACAGAAACGGATTGTCTCATGGTCCTTGTGGCCAGAAGTCTGAAACTGAAGTGTCTGCAGGGCTGGTTTCTTCTGAGGGCTGTGAGGGAGAATTTGTCCCATGCCTTTTGCCCTGTTGCTGGTGACTGCTAGCGATCTTTCAAACATAGAGCAGAGGGCTTCTCAGGGGACACAGTTTCCAATAGAATCCAGAACAGGCAGACCTGAGGAGAGGCCCACCAGCCTTTCCTAGAGACTGAGTTTCTACCGATGCAGCAAAACTGAACAAAAAATTCACACCAAGGTGATAACTACTTAAACATCCCAACCTCCTTATTGGCATTCCTTAAAAGGGACCCAGGGAGGGTGTCATTTAACTCCTTTGGAATTTAGCTATCATGGTAAAATTTTAGCACAATTGTTAGATGAATCTTCCTCTCTGGAAAGGCATCATCAGGGGTTGTAGTTCAATCACTTAGTTGTGTTCAACTCTTTGCAACCCCATGGACTGCAGCACACCAGGCTTCTCTGTCCATCACCATCTCCCGGAGCTTGCTCAAACTCATGTCCATCGAGTCAGTGATGCCATTCAACCATCTTGTCCTCTGTCATCATCTTCTCCTCCTGCCTTCAATCTTTCCTAGAAACAGGGTCTTTTCAAATGAGTCAGCTCTTTGCATCAGGTGGCCAAAGTATCAGAGCTTCAGCCTTAGCATCAGTCCTTCCAATGAATATTCAGGATTGATTTCCTTTAGGATTGACTGGTTTGATCTCCTTGCAGCATAAGGGACTCTCAAGAGTCTTTTCCAACACCACAGTTCAGAAGCATCAATCATCAAAGGAGGTGCTTGAAAAGCTAGCATTACTTTGGGTCCTCATTTCACATAGTTGTTTGGAGAAATGGAAAGTGGCGAGAGGCCTCACTGAGCCTGATGGAGACTTGGCCCTGGTAAGCACGCTGGTAGGCATTTGCCAAGGGGCTAGCCAGTCATGATGGGATGATGCAGTGAAGAGCCCAAGGAAGTCTGCATGAATATGGAGGTGGCTTGCTTGTCACGCTGGTGCCCTTCTTCTTAAGATGCTTCACCAGGCCTATCACCAGGCTTCCTACCCTCTGAGAGTGTCAGTGACTGCCAGCAAGAGAGAGGACGAAGATGGATGTGGCAATGATCAACCACCCTCCCAGACTGGCCCAGACCACTGGGATCTTCTCCTCTGGGCTCCCCCATCTTGACCACAGTGGCCACGGCTGCACAGTTCCAAAGAGCTCCACTCATGTGCATACCCAGTCTGGTTTTGTCCAGTATCTGTGAATAAGTTTGTCTTACCACCTCAGCTAGACAGCTCCTGGCAGGCCAGGACAGATTTGTAAATCTTTTTATATGCCAAACCACCTAGCATTAAGCCCAACCTGATAAACATTTGCTGATGGATGGGCAATCCAGCAACGGGGTCTTCGACCCTGAATTACAGATAAATGGACTGTTTAGTCTCCTAAGAGCATCTGTTTTGAAGCTCTGCAAGCCTGATTCTGCACAGCTTTGGGGCCTGGTATGAGTTGTCCAAAACTGTGACCTTTCATGACACAGGGTGTCTCTGAGCAGGAGTGTGGCTTGACCCATAGCAGCTTTCTGCTCCTGCTAAGGTCAGTTTCCACTTCCCTAAAAGGGTTCAGTTCTAAGCAGGGATTTCACAAGCTGCAAGGAGAGCTGACGCACTCTACAAAGCCCTGTGTGGGGTTTGGATAGTCATGGTCATAACCACCGTTTATGCAGCCTCAGAGCAGGCCCAGGCTCACATTTCTCCCAGAGGCCCACGGTATTTTTCCCTGTGATTTTTTTTTTTGAAGCATGAGACCTCAAAACCATACTAGAATATTTCTCCTGTAATGTAAGAGTTTGAGCAGCTAAATGATTCCTTATTGGGCCCTCTCAAGCCTGCATGGCTTCCATCTGGCAACTAACATGCAGTAAAAAAGGCTTTTAGACACTTGCACAGCATTGTCTGTGTGCTGGACTGCCCTGCTGGAATCAATTGCAAGTGGATGAAAAAAAATGGGGAAAAAAAAAAAAAACCCGCAAAGATGCCGAATTGAGAATGAGAGGAGTGGTGTTTGGTCAGAAACTTGTAGCTGCTTCTTCAGTCCCTCACTTGTATTTGTACCTGATCCAGTACTTGATCTTGGGACTCTTTGCACATTTTATTCACCTGATGTTATGTTTAATGGTAGATTAAATTCATATTCTAACTATATCTTACTGAGAATGCAATGTTTGGCCACTTTCACCACTCAGTTTAACAGCTATTCTTGAACATCTGCAATGAAGACGAATAGCCAAGCATAGCCAAACATGTGGGCTTCCCTGGTGGCTCAGGGGTAAAGAATCTACCTGCCAGTGCAGGAGACTTGAGTTCTATTCCTGGGTCGGAAAGATGCCCTGGAGACAGAAACGGCATTCCTCTCCAGTATTCTCGTCTGGAGAATCCCATGGACAGAGGAAACTGGTGGGCTACAGTCCATGGGGTCACAGAGTCAGACAAAACTGAAGCGACTTTAGCATGTACAGATTCACCAGTATTCTTGCCTGGGAAATCCCATGAACAGAGCAGCCTGGCAGGCTACAGTCAATGGAGTCTCAAAGAGTCAGACACGACTTAGTGATTAAACAGCAACAACAAGCCAAGCATGTGAGGCTCCAGGGAACACAAGGATCCTGGGTCTGTGAGCTAAAGCAATCCGGCAAATTAGGAGAATCTATGAAATCTATGGAGTTTCCTCATAGATCAGTCTGTAAAGAATCTGCCTGCACTGCAGGAGACCCAGGTTAGATTCCTGGGTTGGGAAGATCCCCTGGAAAAGGAAAAGGCAATCAACACTCTAGTATTCTTGCCTGGAAAATCCCATGGACAGAGGTACCTGGCGGGCTATACAGTTCATGGGAGTCCGACTTGCAAGAGTTGGACACGACTTAGCGACTAAACCACCACCACTATGGAATCAGGGACTGGAAAGGGGTCTTGGGCAAATGAAACTGAAGAACGCAGAGTCCATTGCCTTTTTATTTTCAAGATCTGAACTTATAGCATCTCTCTCTTTATTCAATTAAATATAAACTTGCCAAATACCTGTACTGTAATTTTAAAGAGTAGCCAACAATGCAGATTCCATTAATGTTTGTCCCTGTTGGGTGAGCAAGACAGGTCAACTTTTTTCGTACAGTTTATGAAACGGAGAATATTGTCCACTGAAATCCAAGAGAAACACGGTGAACCCAGCAGATCCTTCTGTTAGAGAATGAGGGGCTAGGAGTGAGCTGGGATAAGGAGTGAGGGCTCCCTGCACCAACAGCAAATGTCAGTGAAAATTACATAGAAGACAAGCGAAGTTTCCCAGCATCTTCTTCTGCTCTCAGACAACCCCAGGCCGTGGGGGCATTGCCTTACTGAGCTACAGTGAGCAGAAGACTTTGAAAAAGCTCCTGACCCTCTCTGGTGTGGGTCTTCCCTGGTGGCTCAGATGGTAAAGAATCTGCATGCAATGCGATCCCTCGGTCGGGAAGATCCCCTGGAGATGGAAATAGTAACCCATTCCAATACTCCTGTCTGAAGAATTCCATGGACAGAGGAGCCTGGTGGACTACAGTCCATGGGGTTGCAAAGAGTAAAACAAGACTGAACAACTAACACTTTCCTCCCCAGTGTGCTGCCTCGAAGGTGAGCCTGCTGCTCCTCCTCCTTCACTTGGAGCATCTGTTTGCTTCTTTCTTCTGGCTGTGCTGACATGCAGGAGGGACCAGCTGCTTCGCAAAAGGAGCTTCTAGTTGCTCAGCTGGCTTCCAGCCCTGTACCTGGGGCAGCTGCTGAGGGCCTGTCTGGGCCAGGCAGGAGGGCACCCGCACCAGCTGCCAAGCATGAGGCATGCCCTGGCCGCTCAGCTGGCCTCTTCTTGCAGCCTGCACTGGGGCTCTGACTCATGGTCTCCTCCCACATCTTGCAGCCAGGCAAGGAGAACTACTCAGCTTGGAGTAAGGAGGGGCTGCAGCCCCTCAGGCATCCTTTCTGCCCTCCCAGCTGGCAATGAGCTCCTGCTCTGGAGATTCTACAGCTGGTCTCAGCTTTGCCGGCTCAACAGCTCACAGTGACCACAGCTGGTGAAATCTAAGAAATGAGCAGGGTGTGGGTTGGGGGCTTACTCACAGTATAAACATGGAACTCACTGGGCATGATCATTTGGAAATATCTGAACTTGTTTTCCCTTTTCCCTTTCTGAGTATGTAACATTTTCAAGTTTCCCTGAGGCATTCATTTACATGAGGAAGAAGAAGTTCTAGAAGGAATATGAAAAGGAAGGAAACATTACTATTTACCTTTTGACACTCCAGATTTTTATAGCTTTGTTAAAATATAATTGAAATACAATAACTATACATATTGTACATATTCAAAGTATACAGTTTGATGAGTTTTGACCTTTGTATACATCTGTGAAACAATCATCACAATCAAGATAGTGAACTTGGAATTTCCCTGGTGGTCCAGGGGCTAAGACTCTGACCTCCCAATGCAGCTGTCCCTGAATTCGATCCCTGGTCAGGGAACTAGGTCCTACATGCCACAACGAAGACCAGTGTTGCTGGAGGAAAAAGAAAAAGACATCAAACTTATTCATAACTTCCAGAAGTTTCCTTACTTCCCCTCCAGGTCCCAGGCAACCAGTAATTTCTTTCTGCCAGTATAGATTAATTGGCATTTTCTAGAAATTTATACACATGGAGTAATAGTACTTACACATGTTTTGTCTGTTTTCTTTAAATCTTCATAATTTTGAGGGAACTCATCCCTGTTGTTGTATAAATCAGTAAGTCATTCTTTTTTATTGCTCGGTAATATCCATTGTATGGATATCCCACAATATGTTTATTTACCCACTGATGAACATTTGATTGTTTCCAGTGTATAGCTATTACAAATAGAGCTCCTGCAAACATTTGTGTATAAGTCCTTGTGTAGATATATTCTTGCTTATCTCTTGGGAAAATTCCTAGGAATGGAATAGCTGGGTCATATCATCAGTATATTTTTATCCTTTTAAGAAACTACTAAACTGTTTTACCAAGCAGTTGTAAATCTTTTCTGTTCTTACCGACAGGGTATGAGGGGTCCAGTGCTTCACATTCTTACCAACACTTATTCTGGTCAGTCTTTATAATTTTAACTATTCTAGTCCATTCTAGTCGGTATAAGGGAATATTTAATTATGCTTGAAATTTGCATTTTCCTAGTGACTAAAGACATTCAAAGTAAGATTTTTAGTGAGATATTATTCCAGCTAGCCCGGCAATTGCTTGGGGAAGATTTTCTAAATTCCTTTATACTGAAACAAAATACCACAGTGGTTAAAACATGGGTGTGGCATGTGCATAATATCATACATACAAGGATATTCTTTGCAGCATTCTTTGTAATAGCAGAGCAATGAAAAAGCTAAGTGGACAGTAATAGTTATACATTAATAGAGGCCTGGTTAAGTAGATTATAGTGTCATATTAGTCAGGTCTTCCAGAGAAGCAGAACCATAGGATATGGATATATATATAAAGAGATTTAAATTTTAAGGAATTGGCTCATATGATTGTGGAGGTTTGATGGTCCAGAACTTGATGAAGACTGGCATGCCTGAAAAAGTTGGCTGCAACTGGAAAGTTGCAGCTCAAGCCCAAGGGCGGTCAGGCTGGAGACCCAGGAAGGAGCTGATGTTGCAGTTCAGGCTCCAAAGCAGTCTGCTGGTAGATTCTCTCTTGCTCAAGAGAGGTCAGTTTTTGTTCTATTCAGTCCTTCAACTGATTGCACAAGGCCCACCCACATTATGGATGGCAATCTGCTTTCTCAAAGTATACCAATTTAAATATAAATCCCTTCCGAAACCACCCTCAGAGAAACATCCTGAATAATGTTTGACCAAATATGAGGTCGCCCCATAGGCCACCCAAACTGACACATAAAATGAACCATCAGAGGTATGAATGGAATACTATGAAGCCATTAAAAAGAAAACACAGGTCTATATGTACTAAAATGAGTATTTCTCCAAGATACATTACTAAGTGGGAAAAATAAAAACAGCTACAGACAGTAAAATATGCTACTATTATAAAACAATTTAAAAATAATGTATGTGGTTATGATTGTAGATATGTAATATATATCTTAAAGGACACACAAGACATTATTATGGGGAGAAGGCGGTTGCCTCCAAAGAGAAGAACTGAGTGGTTATGGAGTAGGAAAGAAATAGACCAGTTTTTAACTCTGCATCTTTCATATTTTAAAATTTTATGGTGTGTACAGAGCCTTCGCTTTAAAGTCCAGCTCCATGGATTAGACATGTGTCCCA
Source organism: Madoqua kirkii (assembly GCA_006408675.1). NCBI lineage: Eukaryota > Metazoa > Chordata > Mammalia > Artiodactyla > Bovidae > Madoqua > Madoqua kirkii. The sequence continues at coordinate 11,549 of SJYC01027828.1, read as the reverse complement.
GCCTTCTCTCCTGCAGGCACAGAGACAGACGCTTTAAAGCAACAGTGATGACAAGGTGGGGGTTGGTGGGGGTGGAGACCAGAGTATGCTCCAGAGTAGCGTGGCCAGGATCCAGCGAGGCTGCTCACCCGCTGGCTGCCGTGGGGTGGACAGCCCAGGCCAGGGACTGGGGGAGATGGGGCTGGAGTTTGGCGCAGAAAGGGAGATGGCACTGCGAGAGCCAAGATAAGGCTCTCCAACCAGGGACTGAACCCTGGGCCTCCTGCAGTGAAAGCACTGGACCACCAGGGAATTCCTCGCCCTGATATTTTGGGTTTACAAATTAGTGTAAAGAGACTCTCCCTCCTGACAGGGGCCCTACAGAGGAAATCCCTGTTCAGGGAGACTGATAAACACCCCTCTGTTTTGCCAGCGCTTTGAAGTTTGGACTCCACAATAATAGGGCTTCGCTGGGGAAAAAAAAAAAAAAAAAGCCAGCCTCCATCCTGTGCTGTAAGCTGATGGTCCGCATATGGTAGTGATTAATGCGTGCTGTCATGTGCTGTGAGATTCTGGACTCCTCCAGCCCTCTTCCCACTTTCCCGTGCTCCTCCCTCCCTATTCCCTTCTCCCAAATCCTCTATTTCCCCCCAAACCTTGGCTGACTTAATTCCCTACTTCCCCATCTCGCTCTGACGACCCCAAGCCCAACTCTGTGGGATATTCTCCAAGCAATGACCAGAATCCCAGCCCCACAACCATGGACAGATTTTAAAACAGAACTTTGGTTTTTCTGTTGTTTTGTTTTGTTTAATTTTCTTCAGGGAGGAGGGGGGGAAGGAATTCTTTAATAGATTTTTTTTGTTTCCTCCCTTTCCTTTCCCTTCTTTCCAGAAAACCAGCATGTCAGTGGCTCAGGACTCAGTAAAGAACCAACAGCTAAGTCCTATTAAAATCAGAAGGAAAAAATTTCAAAAGAAATTTTCCCACTGTCCTGTCTTTGAAAATGAAAGTTTCTTTCTTGTTGTTGTAATGTGTAATTAAAAGCTTGTTTATTTCCTGAACTCTTTGAAGAGATCTGAGTGCATTTGGTGTGTTTCTGAGAAAAGTACAGCTTGTATCTTCACTATCTTGCACCATGTGTCCGGCACACATTCTGGAGACAAATCTAACCAAGGCCTCTTAGAGCTTCCAAGCTAGAAATTGCCGGTGGCGGCTCACTGGCTTGGCTGTAACCGCCCCCTTCATGTGACAGAGCCGTCCCCTGGATGGACTTCCCAGTTTCCACCCCCCTGCCACAGCTTTCCCGCTTGTGGCAGAAATATGGGACCTGCTCTCCACTCTTGTCTGGTATGTGGTCATGTGCCCTGAGCCTCCAAATCAGAAGTGATTGATTGATACCAAATGCTCAAACCAAAAGGACTACTTAAGCTTTGATCCTTAAGTCCTTCTGTCCCGTCAGCTTCCGTCTCCAGTAGTATGTATCGCTGGCCCTATCATCAAAATATGTTTAATAAGGGTCCTTCACAAGGGTCCCCGACTGCACTGCCAGCAGTCTAACCCAAGCTACCATCTTCTGTGACCTGGAACATGCAATAGCTTCCTAACTTCCTCTGTTTTCACACGTGGCAGAAAATTTTACCATAAGTTCTTTATGTTTCCCTTCTTTGCTTCACTCCCCTGCCTGGCATATCATTTTTCAAGCTGGTAGGTAGAATTGATAATCTCACGGTCCTGGAATTAAAGGAAAGCAGCCTGACAGTGTCTGCACTTCTGGGAGGCTGAATCACAGATGCGTCTTTGCTGTAGGCTCTGGAGGTTAGAGAGTATGTCTGGATCCAGTAGCAGAGCCAGAGATGAGGTTTTTCCAGACTGGGCAGTAAAAGACAGTTTGGTGGCAGCTGAGAGCAGTGAGCAGCCGAGACAAGGCTCCAGGGAAGCGGGGGGCGGAGGGGGGGGCTGTCACCAGATCAGATAACTTGGGGGCCTGAGGTGCCAAGGGGGACTTTCTTTGGGGCAGAGTCTTCGAAGTGGCTGTCCTTGTCTTAAACGATCGTGTGCTGTAACCAGGCCACCTGGAGGCCCTCAGCGGGTTTTCTGAGTGCCTAATAACGATTCCCTCATGGTCCTGAGAAGGAAATGGCAACCCACTCCAGTGTTCTTGCCTGGAGAATCCCAGGGACGGGGAAGCCTGGTGGGCTGCTGTCTATGGGGTCGTACAGAGTCGGACACGACTGAAGTGACTTAGCATGTCCTGAAAAGGGAAGAAGTCTCAATAATGACCTGTTAGGAAGGAAGATGGAGAAGGCAATGGCACCCCACTCCAGTACTCTTGCCTGGAAAATCCTATGGACGGAGGAGCCTGGTGGGCTGCAGTCCATGGGGTCGCAAAGAGTCAGCCATGACTGAGCGACTTCACTTTCACTTTTCATTTTCATGCATTAGAGAAGGAAATGGCAACCCACTCCAGTGTTCTTGCCTGGAGAATCCCAGGGATGGGGGAGCCTAGTGGGCTGCCGTCTATGGAGTTGCACAGAGTTGGACACGACTGAAGCGACTTAGCAGTAGCAGCACCAACAGGAGGGAAGGGTCTTAAGGCAGAATCAGACTGGGCAACTAGAAACAATAATTCTTGAAGATCTGAACGTGAACCCAGATTGACATCTACTGTATACTTCAACATGACCAGTCTTCCTAGTTCTCTCTGTCCTAACAGAGTTCCTAGTCCGAAAAGTCAGCCCAGGATGAGTTGTTCACCCTGTTCAAAACTCCTTCTACAGAATGGTAAACTTTTTAAAGATCAGGTTATGTTATGTCTCTCATTCAAATCCAGGTTCCTCACCATGGCCTCTGAGCATTCTGTGAGTGGGAACCACCTCCCTCCTAAGTCGTCTTGTCATCTCCTCGCGCTCCTAGACTGTTCCTGGCCTCACTCCTCATCAGCCAGCCTGCCTCTGTTCTGTCTTCAACAGCCCAAGCTAATTTTTTTTCTCAACTTGTGACCTATTGGTCCTACTGCCTGGACCATCTTCACCTCTTCCTCCTGACCTTACCAAGGCTGTCTTCTCCTCTCCTGCATATCTCAGCCCAGAGAAACTGTTTCCCACCATCCCCTTTCAAGAAGCTTCCCCACCCTGGCCCCAGTCCCTCTCACTAAATCACTCTCTTCAATCTACTCATATGGGCTTCCCAGGTGATGCTAGTGGTAAAGAATCCACCTGCCAATGCAGGAGATGCAAGAGATGCGGGATTGGTCCCTGGATGGGAAGATCTTCAGAGGGAGGAAATGGCAACCCACCCCAGTATTCTTGCAGGCTCTGTCCATGGGAGCCTGAAAGAATCAAACACAACTGAGCATACACACATTCTCGAATCTACTCATGATGCTGATCACATGTGGAAACAAGCAGGTCTGTGCCCTTATCTATTATCTCTCTCCCCCTCAGCACCAAAGCTTCCAAACTCTGGCTCAGAGCATTACACATAGCCGGGCTCAATGAATAGGTGCCTGATTGACTGCAACTTTTTTGTAATTTTGATTTTTTTCTCTTATTATTTTATTAAAGAAGAGCAGTAAATAAGCAGATTCAGTTTGTTGCAGCTAACATTTATTTTGGTGGATCAGATGAAAACCGGACATTCATCCTGCTTAGTGTTGAGGTTTATTAGAATAACTATTGTTTTCCCCTGCAAACATTGTAAGCTATGTTCAGTTACTTCAGTACTCCTTTGGGATTTTCCTTCTATTCTCTATAACGTATATAAAGAAGCCATCAAAAGTAACACAGTTGAGTTCAGTTCAGTTGCTCAGTCATGTCCGACTTTTTGTGACCCCATGGACTGCATCACGCCAGGCTTCCCTGTCCATCACCAACTCCTGGAGCTTACTCAGTCTGGTGTCCATTGAGTTGGTGATGCCATCTAACAATCTCATCCTCTGTTGTCCCCTTCTCCTCTCATCTTCAATCTTTCCCAGCATCAGGGTCTTTTCCAAAGAGTCAGTTCTTTGCATCAGGTGGCCAAAGTATTAGAGTTTCAGCTTTAGCATCAATTCTTCCAGTGAATATTCAGGACTGATCTGCTTTAGGATGGGCTAGTTGGATCTCCTTGCTGTCCAAGGGACTCCCAAGAGTCTTCTCCAGCACCACAGTTCAAAAGCATCAATTCTTCAGTGCTCAGCTTTATTTATAGTCCAACTCTTATATCCATACATGACTACTGAAAAAACCATGGCTTTGACTAGACACACCTTTGTTGGCAAAGTAATGTCTCTGCTTTTCAATATGCTGTCTAGGTTGGCCACAATTTTTCTTCCAAGGAGCAAGCGTCTTTTAATTTCATGGCTGCAGTCACCATCTGAAGTGATCCTGGAGCCCCCCAAAATAAAGTCAGCCCCTATTTCCATTGTTTCCCCATCTATTTGCCGTGAAGTGATAAGACTGGATGCCATGATCTTAGTTTTCTGAATGTTGGGCTTTAAGCCAACTTTCTCACTCTCCTCTTTCACTTTCATCAAGAGGCTCTTTAGTTCTTCTTAGCTTTCTCCCTTAAGGGTGGTATCATCTGCATGTCTGAGATTATTGATATTTCTCCCGGCAATCTTGATTCCAACTTGTGCTTCATCCAGTCCAGCATTTCTCATGATATACTCCGCTGCTGCTGCTGCTAAGTCACGTCAGTCGTGTCCAACTCTGTGAGACCCCATAGATGGCAGCCCTCCAGGCTCCTCTGTCCCTGGGATTCTCCAGGCAAGAACACTGGAGTAGGTTGCCATTTCCTCCTCCAATGCATGAAAGTGAAAAGTGAAAGTGAAGTCACTCAGTTGTGTCCAACTCTGCATATAAGTTAAACAAGCAAGGTGACAATATATGGCCTTGATGTACTCCTTTCCCAATTTGGAACCAGTCTGTTGTTCCATGTCCAGTTCTAACTGTTGCTTCTTGGCCTGCATAAGTAACACAGGAAGGAAAAAAAAAATCAGAAAAATGGGTCAGATAACTCGAAGTAAGATGGTTAAAAAATGCAAATATATCAAAAGCACAATAAATTTAATTATTCTTAGTTTTCCATTTAAAAGATTGTGACTATCTACTTGGATAAAAAAAATTTAGCTGTATGCTCTTTACATGGGATATGTCTGAGGAAAATGGTATGAAAAAGTTCAAAATCAAAGAATGGGAAAAGAAAGTTCCAGAAAATTGTTACTGAAAGAAAGCTGACATCAGACAAAATAGAATTTTTAAACCAAATATATTATTAGGGATAAAGAAGATCACAACATAGTGGCAAAATGTCCAGTTCACCAGGAGGAAATAACAGTTCTAAACCTGTATACCCCAACATTATTTGTATACCATCTATTTAATTAGCCTCAAAATTTATAAAGAAAAAAATGAGAGAATTACAGGGAGAAATGAACAAACTCATCATTGATGGTGAGGGGTTTTGACATACCTCTGTCAAGTATTGATATGTCAGGTACAAAAATACTTAGAAATTTTAAAAAGCAATTAACAAATGTGGTTTAATATACATACAAGTATGTATATCAGGTGCTAAAGAATCTGCCTGCAATGCAAGAGATCTGAGTTTGATCCCTAGGTCAAGAAGATCCCTTGGAGAAGGGAATGGCAACCCACTCCAGTATTCTTGCCTGGAGAATTCCATGGACAGAAGAGCCTGGATTACTGCAGTCCATGGGATTGCAAAGAGTTGGACACAACTGAACAACTAACACACACACACTAGCATCAGGTGAGGATTCTTCATTGATCTCTCATGCTTCTACAAGCCTTGTGGGTGCAGATGTTGTTGTGCACATCTGTTCAAAGATGCTTATGTAATGAAGAGCCTTGGAATACAGTGTCTCCCTCCAGAGTAGTTCACTGTCTAGCACAGTAAAGATAAATGTCTCCCTCTAAGACAAGATTTGAGTGGGTTTGCTTGCAACCCATAATAAAAAATTAGAGCTTCCTAAACTCGTGGTTCCTCAACTACGCATGTTCAGCATCCATAGGATCCCCTCCATATCACCTCGTGGGATTTGAGGGGTAAGGAGAACTGGTATAAGCCCAAAACCTAGGTTGCTTGCTGTGTTCTGAGAAATAATGTCTTTGTCTCTAATCCAGAAGTCTCATATCTCCTGTCAGCATCCATGAAACTGTAACAGGCTAAGTTACAAGACTGCAAGTGGATAAAATATGAGCCCCTTCACGATTCTTGATATGGGATCCTTGCACCTAACCATGGACAACACACCACCTTCCCCAAGCAACACACCTGGAGTGTGCCCAGATCACTTAGCACAGTACCTGCCGCATGAAAGACTATGAATGCCAGTGAATGTTAGTTCTCACTGGCCTCCAGCACTCCTGTTCCTCTTACTTCAGTGAGCAGTCAGCAAGCAAAGGGAAGGAATGGATCAGGTGAACAGAAACCATAAAAAAGAGTTCAGACCATCAGAGATGGAGGCAAGTGGGGGCACAGGGAGCTACGATGTAGAGCAACCCCTTCTGCATCGGCCCTACATTATTGATTGGTGGTAAGACCATTCCCAGGAGAGCAAACACTGTATATGTATACTCACACATCAAGACACTATCCCAAGGGCCTAAGGAAATGAAATCTGTATTAACCATTTTCTTATAACTCAGATCAGCAATAACCTGGCTTATTAAACCATGATGAACTCATGTTTTTAAAGGCCTTCTGAGAATGTGAATTTCATCATCCTCCCTTCTCTCAGAGCTACAAAAACTTACTTCAACTTGGATGAGCTCTATTTTTTCTTTCTAAAACTGGCTTTTCTTCCTGTAGGAAATTTTGCCACCCATACACTCAGATACAGAGGAACTGCAAGTGTTAGGACTCAGTACTTAGAAGCTCAGTCTTCAGTGACTGGCTGGAATCTTCCATGGACAGAGTCTAAGTGTCTGCAAGAAGACTCAAGCTCTGACCCCCTACTGGATACCTGTGCTCCAGGGAGCGAGGGGGTCAGATGGGCTTTGAATCCATAGGGATGCGGGCTGTTATGCTTCTCTGTTACATGCCTGCTGAATCAGTCCTTTCTAAATCAGTCCAGCCCAGCCCCTGTGTAGCCCAGTGTGACTAGAGCTTTGGGGACAGTCTCATGTTCATCTCATTTCCCTTGTGGCCAGTCTCAGCTCATCTCTGGAGCCCCTTAAATTGCATATCCACCACCAAGACACTGGTGCCCAGAGTAAGTCTAACTGAGGCTTTCAAAGTGAAGAGATGTTATCCTGCACTCACTCAGAAATGCCTGCTATAAATCTATTCCTCCCTAAGCTCTTCTTCCCAGAGCAATTCCGCTTCCTTCTCTCTGCCTCCCAAATCTCCTCCTTTGCCTCTCCAACCAATCAGCTCCAGAGAGCTCTCTCCCCACTTCCTCCCTCTTCTAAACTGGGGCTGTCTGTGTACTTTACTTGGCAAATTCAAAGCCCAACCAAACAATCCATCTCTCATTTTGCCAAACATATTCCTGGGTGGGGAGAGGGGGGCACCATCCCTTCTAACCGTGCAGCTTCTGCAGGATTTGCAACCTTAGGACTCACCTAGGGGACTCCTGTTTCTACCAGACTTCCTTGTGGGGCCATGCTCTCTGCATCCATTCGTGCATTCTGTTCTTATTGCAGATGAAGAGATTGAGAGGTGAGAGCTTGAGTCAGTTGCTGAGGGTTGTCTAGCGATAAGCAGTGGTGCCTGGATTTCAGCCAACACTCCCTGACTTGAGGCCAAGTGTTTCTTTCACTTACGAGTCTAGCAAAGGATACTCCTGTGATGTGGGTAGCTTCTGCAGGATTTGCAACCCTAGGACTCACCTAGGGGACTCCTGTTCCTACCAGACTTCCTCGTGGGGCCATGCTCTCTGCATCCATTCTTGCATTCTATTCTTATTGCAGATGAAGAGATTGAGAGGCGAAAGCTTGAGTCAGTTGCTGAGGGTTGTCTAGCGATAAGCAGTGGAGCCTGGATTTCAGCCAACACCCCCTGACTTGAGGCCAAGTGTTTCTTTCACTTACGAATCTCAGCAAAGAATACTCCTGTGATGTGGGCTTGTTTTCCAACCATTGAAAATCCTGGGGCGGGGGTTGGGGGGGTGTTGGGCAGAGAGATTCCCTGGTTGTCCAGTGGTTAGAACTCCACACTTTCACTGTAGAGGCATGGGTTCCACCCCTGGTCAGGGAACTGAGATCTCTCAAGCCCCCTGGCATGGCCAAAAATAGAAAGAAAAATGAAAGAAAGATGAAAGAAAGAAAGTAAAGTTCTATAGTGTTTCTGGTTCCCACTGGTCCTCAGGAAAGGCAAATGAAACGGTCTGGATGAATTTCTTTGCCTTGATCCTGAACAAACTAAATCTGGGGCATGTTTTGTAACACACACTCAGTGAACATCTAGAAAATGATCCAAGTGCTGATTGAGAGGATGCGGATCAGCAGGTAACTCATTGACTAACACAGTGTGATCTGTCCCCAGACACCATGGGGTCACAATCTATAATTGATTCTGCCAAGGAAGGGAGACCTCACAGAGAAAATGGCCTTTGAGAATGGAGCCGGGTCTAGAACAATTCAGTCGGGTGGAAAGTGAGCCAGCTCTCAGCTTCCAGTTTGCAGGAGCCCAGGTTTAGAGTTCCCTTGGTAGTTTACCCCAGCCTCTGCTGCATGTGACACAAATAAACCACCCATGCTATGCTGGTCACATTTTTGAAGTGATGATGATGATGGTCAAAGTGGTGCCAAAACTTCCCAGGGTCCTGGGATACATCTGGTGGTCTTGTCTCTTGGAAAGATTATGATGATTTTGCCAAAACATCTAGTGACTAGAAAGGTCTTAGAATTAGAGGGACGGTGACCACTGTGTGCAGACAGGCGCAGGCAGAAAGAGCAGCTTCCAAAACTTCTTAGATTATCAGACACCGGAGTTCCAGGGGGAAGGGAAATCTGAGAAATGCAATAGATAGCATCAACTCTGCCCAACAGCTGAGACCCAGCCTTTAGCCCAGGGCTTTCCCTGAACCATTGTGGAGGCCCTGAGGTGTCCAGTGTGTTAGGAAGGCAGTGAGGCCTCTCTGAGGCTGCTTTCCTGGCTGGAATTCACAAAGGCTTAACAGAAAAGAATTAAAGGACTGACTGGTCGGCAGTGTGGATGGAATCAAGGGAGCCAAAGGGATGTCAAAGCTCCTAGAGCCATACAAACTACTATATATAAAACAGATAAGCAACAGGACCTCCTGGATAGTCCAGGGAACTCGACTCGATATTCTATAATAACCTAAATGGGAAAAGAATCTGAAAAAGAATAGATGCTTGCATATGTATAACTGAATCACTTCGTTGTACACCTGAAACTAACACAACATTGTAAATCAACTATACTGTAATGAAAAAAACAATCTTTAAGCCCGTAGAACTAGCATCACAGGAAGTACAAGTAGTTCTAGGCTGAAGGGATCGGGGAGGGAGCTGTGTCACCTGCAAAAGAGGGTGTGTGTGGATGTGTGTGTAAAGATGGGGGTGAATACCTAGTCCTTTCTCTCCTCCTGCCCTGCTGTCTTCTGTGAGCGCCGCCCCAAAGCAAGTAGAAACCAGGGAGCAGGGACCCGTGAGTGGCGCAGTCAGTATCTGTCAGCCCCCCAGAGCAGATCAGGGTAGAGAATGGGTGGCAATTGAATATGCAAAAAAATTAATAAACAGACATTTCAATTAACAGAGTTTGGAGACCAGAAGGGACAGCTCTCTGGCCCTGCAACCATAGCACAGCTGAACAGGAAGAAGAAAGACTGCTCTTTTTTCCTAGTGAGGACTCAGCCCATGAAACCCATGGACTCCTTGCTTACTAGAGCCCTCCCACCTTCCTTTTCCTTCTATAAAAAATGCTCTCCTTCCCTTGACATGTAGGGATTTGCACATGACTCGTCTGGTTGCAGACCTCCAATTGTAGTTCTCTGCCAGCAGTCTGTTTATTTCATGAGAACAAATAAAACCAGCACCCCCTGATGCAAGAGAATGGGCAGAGAGGAGCATGAGACTGCTGAATGAGACAGCCTCCAAATTTCAGAGGAAAGAAAGACTGTGTGATCCCTAGTGGTCTTCCCAAAACAAGCCTAGGAGGCTGTGGGAGGGACCTCGCCATCCTATGAGACACGAAACATGTCACTCGAAAGTCCCACCAGACACCTGAGTGAGTCCAGGATGACACACTCCAGGGAAAGGGTTGGATGTGGGGACTGTTTCAGCCATCGTCACTGGGACCCCCTCCAGCCCTCCAGCAGGGCTACAACCACACACACTGCCCTCAGAGCTATGGCCACCTGAAGGCCCACGCTGAGCACAGGTCCTCAGGGCCCTGACGTGTGGCCGCAGGAAGACAACTCATTGCTAAAACGACCAAACAAAGAGAACTCAGACTATCTCTATATCATGGCTCAAGCCCACTTAACAACAGATGTGAAAGTATGCTGCTCTGGACGCCAGCCTCGGAAGTGTCCTCAAAACACCCTTGGTTCCCTTGGAGGCCTATATGAATCCAGAATTCTTTTTGTTTGGCTCAGCATCTATCCTTATTATATTAATATTACCGTAACTTATAAATTGTATTAATAATAAATTGATGCCATTGTAAATTGGATATGATTATTACAATATTAATAATAAGGGCCAAGAATACATGGAAGAACTGTACAAAAAGATCTTCACGACCAGATAATCATGATGATGTGATCACTAATCTAGAGCCAGACATCCTGGAATGTGATATCAAGTGGGCCTTAGAAAGCATCACTAAAACAAAGCTAGTGGAGGTGATGGAATTCCAGTTGAGCTATTTCAAATCCTGAAAGATGATGCTGTGAAAGTGCTGCCCTCAATATGCCAGCAAATGTGGAAAACTCAGCAGTGGCCACAGGAATGGAAAAGGTCAGTTTTCATCTCAATTCCAAAGAAAGGCAATGCCAAAGAATGCTCAAACTACCACACAATTGCACTCATCTCACATGCTAGTAAAGTAATGCTCAAAATTCTGCAAGCCAGGCTTCGGCAATACGTGAACCGTGAACTCCCTGATGTTCAAGCTGGTTTTAGAAAAGGCAGAGGAACCAGAGGTCAAATTGCCAACATCTGCTGGATCATGGAAAAAGCAAGAAAGTCCCAGAAAAACATCTATTTCTGCTTTATTGACTATGCCAAAGCCTTTGACTGTGTGGATCACAGTAAACTGTGGAAAATACTTCAAGAGAAGGGAATAACAGACCACCTAACCTGCCTCTTGAGAAATCTGTATGCAGGTCAGGAAGCAACAGTTAGAACTGGACATGGAACAACAAACTGGTTCCAAATAGGAAAAGGAGTACGTCAAGGCTGTATATTGCCACCCTGCTTATTTAACTGATATGCAGAGTACATCATGAGAAACCCTAGGCTGGAAGAAATACAAGCTGGAATCAAGATTGCTGGGAGAAATATCAATAACCTCAGATATGCAGATGACACCACCCTTATGGCAGAAAGTGAAGAGGAGCTAAAAAGCCTCTTGATGAAAGTGAAAGAGGAGAG
>SJYC01027827.1:0-30507 GCA_006408675.1 Madoqua kirkii | reverse complement strand
TCAGATATGCAGATGACACCACCCTTATGGCAGAAAGTGAAGAGGAGCTAAAGGGCCTCTTGATGAAGGTGAAAGAGGAGAGTGAAAAAGTTGGCTTAAAGCTCAACATTCAGAAAACGAAGATCATGGCATCTGGTCCCATCACTTCATTGGAACTAGATGGGGAAACAGTGGAAACAGTGTCAGACTTTCTTTGGGGGTCTCCAAAATCACTGCATATGGTGACTGCAGCCATGAAATTAAAAGACGCTTACTCCTTGGAAGAAAAATTATGATCAACCTAGACAGCATATTAAAAAGCAGAGACATTACTTTGCCAACAAAGGTCCATCTAGTCAAAACTATGGTTTTCCCAGTAGTCATGTATGGATGTGAGAGCTGAACTGTGAAGAAAGCTGAGTGCCAAAGAACCTATGCTTTTGAACTGTGGTGTTGGAGAAGACTCTAGAGAGTCCCTTGGACTGCAAGGAGATCCAACCAGTCCATCCTAAAGGAGATCAGTCCTGAGTGTTCATTGGAAGGCCTGATGTTGAAGCTGAAACTCCAATACTTTGGCCACCTAATGCAAAGCACTAATTCATTTGAAAACACTCTGATGCTGGGAAAGGTTGAAGGCAGGAGGAGAAGGGGTCGACAGAGGATGAGATGGCTGGATGGCATCACTGACTCAATGTACATGAGTTTGAGTAAACTCCGGGAGTTGGTGATGGATACGGAGGCCTAGCGTGCTGCAGTCCATGGGGTTGCAAAGTGTCAGACACAACTGAGTGACTGATCTGATCTGAGCCAGTCTTGAGCTCAAAGTCTTGAGCCAGTAAAAAGGATGTTGAAAAAGGTAAGCTACTGGGAAGGGGTATCATGGAACCTATATCAGGAGCAACTGTCAGGGAGAAATAACATATAGCAGCTCAGCAGAGCTGCAGAAGCAGCTCACGAGGATGCTGCCAAAGACAGGCAGGTCTCTGAGCAGAGGCTGATGGGGGATTAGGGCAGCAGCTGTATGGACAGAGGGGCAGAAACAACTGTCCATGTCTACACACTGAGACTTTTCTTCCTCAGGGGTAAGAATGGAGCAGAGAGGATGTCCAAGAAATAGTCTTTTTTTTTTCTTTTGAACTTTTTCTTTTATAATGGGATATAGCTGATTAACAATTTTCAGGTGAACAGTGGAGTGACTCAGCCATACATATATATATATACATTCTCTTAAGTGAGAATGAATCGATGAATAATTTTCCAGAGGCTCAGGGATTTCAGGTTCTCCGAGTCATGAGAAAAAATGGAATTCCTGTGTGCAAGCTGCAGAGGAAGCAGTAATCTTGTTACTCATGATCGGGGCCTTGCTGGTTAAGGGAGCAGCTGCATCCCATGTCCAGCAAAGGCCATGTTTGAACGTGAGATCAGGTCATCATCCAATGGAAGGATGTTGAAGGATGCTCTGAAAAAAGTGAAAGTGTTAGTCACTCAGTTGTGTCCAACTCTTGTGACCCCACAGACTCTAACCTGTCAGGCTCCCCTGTCCATGGAATTCTTCAAGCAAGAATACTGGAGTGGGTAGCCATTCCCTTCTCCAGAGGATCTTTCCAACCCAGGAATCAAACCCAGGTCTTCTGAATTGCAGGTGAATTTCTTACCATCTGAGCCACCAGGGAAGGCCCAAAGACCCTTTGGATCTGACTTCTCTCTGCATCAAATTTTCTAAGGCTTCAACATCAAATCCTGAGAATGTGAATGATCTCAATTTTGTTCTTCATACTTTCTTAGATTTTAAAAACATCTTGCTCTGATCAGGTTGCTTTGCCATGACAATTCCATTCTCTTCTCTGCACTTCTGGCTCTCCTACAGTGTTTCACTCATGTCCAGGGTCATTGTTCAAAAGTGCCTGGCCATGGAGCAAGGCTGAAATTCAACCTAGGTCCCATCTGTCAAGCCCTGCTCCAGAGCAAGGGAGGGGTGCCTTTTCACAGTCATCTGCCCAGACAGGGCGCCTGTTTCTGATTCTCTCAAAGGTACTGTGTGTGCTGGTCAAGGCCAGGCTGACATTCCCCAGGGAGTGAGTCTAGATGATGATACCCACCACTGTGTGCTGTCAGATCCCAGTGGACTCGGCCACCTTTCCAGGAAACCCCCTGCCATAGTTGGAGGCATAGTCATCAACCAGGACACTGCCATGATGGAGAGTGATACACTATCAGAAGATAATTCCTTCTGGAGATACACTGTGGCACTGCTTTCTCTGAGACACTCATCACCGCATCATGCGGGGAAAACTGCTACATATTGTCACATGGCTTCAAAGCCCCAGTCACACAGAGCTGTGGTGAAAGAAAGCAACAGTGAGAGAGTTAGTCACTCAGTCGTATCTGACTCTTTTTGGCCCCATGGACTGTAGTCCACCAGGCTCCTCTGACCATGGAATTCTCTAGGCAAGGATATCGGAGTGGGTTGCCATGCCCTTCTCCAGGAGATCTTTGAGACCCAGGGATCAAACCTGGGTTTCCCACGTTGCAGGCCGATCCTTTATCATCCGAGCCACCAGGGGAGGCTGTATTGAAGCCACGCGTTAACTTTACTATGTGATTAAATCCGCTGTTGGAGATGAGAAAGTGTGGAAACTTCTGGGAGTTTCTGGCACTGCTGAGGGCTGGGACACCTGCTCGCTCAGGCCGTGAGCCTTCAGGTCAGGGAGGTGCTGTATTCTCTGTTCTTAGCGCAGGAGTATCTGGCGAGGCAGAAAGGTCCAGGAGGCCCAGGTGCGCCACGGGGCTGCCTTGTGTTCACAGGCCTGGCTGGGATCTCCTTCAGTCTGGATGAAGAACCTATCTTCAGTGCTACTCTTGAAGGCACCCCTTGCGGGACACCAGCAAAGCTCTTCCTTGACCTTGAAAGTGAAAGTGTTAGTCATGCAGTAGCGTCCAAGTATTGTAGCCCGCCAGGCTCCTCTGTCCATGGGATTCTCCAGGCAAGAATATTGAAGTGGGTTGCCATTCCCTTCTCCAGGGGATCTTCCTCCCAACCCAGGGATTGAACCTGGGTCTCCTGCATTGCAGACGGATTTTTTTAGCGTCCTTGACTTTGGACTTTTGGTAAAGGCATTTCAGGCCAGCTTAGTAAAATTCCCTCAGGCTTATGATGGGAGGAGAAAATGCTGGGAGAACATGTAGTAATAGATCAATGAATCATCCTCCACCTTGTCCTAGGAAATCTGCCTCCTCCTGTATCAACTTGCCTTAGAAGTTTACAGAAGTGGAGGGGTGGGGCTGTGAGCTCGAATGAAGCAATTGGCCAATGAGTAGGGGGCATCTTGCCTGGAGCTTGTTGGCCGGTCTAGCAGGGGAAGGTGGGGCAGGAGGAAATCACAGCCAGCTAGCCTTGAAGGACAAGTTTCTGAAGCTACTGGTGAGAGGGGAATCTGAATTCTTGTCCACAGCCAAAGAATGGAATTCATGAACACACGAACACTCAAGTGAATAGAATTTATTAAAGAGAAGTAAAGTACAAAGCTCTCAGTATAGACACTGAGGTCTGGTAGAGTCTCCCCCAAGTGGGACTTACAGCAGTTTCTATATTCTTCCTTAAATCACATTCCAGTCCATTCCAGTCCATTTTAGTTCCTGTATTCCTAAAATGTCGATGTTCACTCTTGCCATCTCCTATTTAATCACTTCCAATTTGCCTTGATTCATGGACCTAACATTCCAGGTTCATATACAATATTGCTCTTTACAACATCGGACCTTGCTTCCATCACAGTCACATCCAAAACTGGGTGCTGTTTTTGCTTCTGCTCTGTCTCTTCATTCTTTCTGGAGTTATTTCTCCACTCATCTCCAGTAGCATATTGGGCACCTACCGACCTGAGGAGTTCATCATTCAGTGTCCTATCTTTTTGCCTTTTCATACTGTTCATGGGGTTCTCAAGGCAAGAATACTGAAGTGGTTTGCCATTGCCTTCTCCAGTGGACCACGTTTTGTCAGACCTCTCCACCATGACCCATCCGTCTTGGGAGGCCCTACACTGCATGGCTCATACTTTCATTGAGTTAGACAAGGTTGTGGTCCATGCGATTAGATTCGTTAGTTTTCTGTGATAGTGATTTTCAGTCTGTCTGCCCTCTGATGGAGAAGGATAAGAGGCTTATAAAAACTTCCTGATGGGATAGACTGAGGGGGAAACTGGGTCTTGTTCTGATGGGCGGGGCCAGGCTCAGTTCAGTTCAGTTGTTCAGTTGTGTCCGACTCATTGCGACCCCATGAATCACAGCACACCAGCCCTCCCTGTCCATCACCAACTCCCGGAGTTCACTCAGACTCACGTCCATTGAGTCAGTGAAGCCATCCAGCCATCTCATCCTCTGTTGTCTCCTTCTCCTCCTGCCCACAATCCCTCCCAGCATCAGAGTCTTTTCCAATGAGTCAACTCTTTGCATGAGGTGGCCAAAGTACTGGAGTTTCAGCTTTAGAATTATTCCTTCCAAAGCAATCCCAGGACTGATCTCCTTCAGAATGGACTGGTTGGATCAGTCGAAGGGACTCTCAAGAGTCTTCTCCAACACCACAGTTCAAAAGCATCAATTCTTTGGCACTCAGCCTTCTTCACAGTCCAACTCTCACATCCATACATGACCACAGGAAAAACCATAGCCTTGACTAGACAGATCTTTGTTTGCAAAGTAATGTCTCTGCTCTTCAATATGCTATCTAGATTGGTCTTAACTTTTCTTCCAAGGAGTGTCTTTTAATTTCATGGCTGCAGTCACCATCTGAAGTGATTTTAGAACCCCTCAAAATAAAGTCTGACACTGTTTGCATTGTTTCCCCATCTATTTCCCATGCAGAGCTGGGACTGGATGCCACAATCTTTGTTTTCTGAATGTTGAGCTTTAAGCCAACTTTTTCACTCTCCACTTTCACTTTCATCAAGAGACTCTTCAGTTCTTCGTTTTCTGCCATAAGGGTGGTGTCATCTGCATATCTGAGGTTATTGATAAATTTCTCCCAGCAATCTTGATTCCAGCTTGTGTTTCTTCCAGCCCAGCGTTTCTCATGATGTACTCTGCGTATAAGTTAAATAAGCAGGATGACAATATACAGTCTTGACATACTACTTTTCCTATTTGGAACTAGTCAGTTGTTCCATGTCCAGTTCTAACTGTTGCTTCCTGACCTGCATATAAGTTTCTCAAGAGGCAGGTCAGGTGGTCTGGTCTTTCCATCTCTTTCAGAATTTTCCACAGTTTATTGTCATCCACACAGTCAAAGGCTTTGGCATAGTCAATAAAGCAGAAATAAATGTTTTTCTGGGACTCTCTTGCTTTTTCGATGATCCAGCAGATGTTGGCCATTTGATCTCTGGTTCCTCTGCCTTTTCTAAAACCAGCTTGAACATCTGGAAGTTCACGGTTCATGTATCACTGAAGCCTGGCTTGGAGAATTTTGAGCATTACTTGACTAGCATGTGAGATGAGTGCAATTGTGCAGTCGTTTGAGCATTCTTTGGCATTGCCTTTCTTTAGGATGGGAATGAAAACTGACCCTTTTCCAGTCCTGTGGCCACTGCTGAGTTTTCCATTTTTGCTGGCATATTGAGTGCAGCACTTTCACAGCATCATCCTTCTGGATTTGAAAGAGTTCAACTGGAATTCCGTCACCTCCACTAGCTTTGTTCGTAGTGATGCTTTCTAAGGCCCACTTCACGTTCCAAGTTGTCTGGCTCTAGGTGAGTGATCACACCATCGTGATTATCTGGGTTGTGAAGATCTTTTTTGTACAGTTCTTCTGTGTAATCTTGCCACCTCTTCTTAATATGTTCTGCTTCTGTTAGGTCCAGACCATTTCTGTCCTTTATCAAGCCCGTCTCTTTGCATGGAATGTTCCCCTGGTATCTCTAGTTTTCTTGAAGAGATCTCTAGTCTTTCTCATTCTGTTGTTTTCCTCTATTTCTTTGCGTTGATCACTGAGGAAGGCTTTCTTATCTCTTCTTGCTATTCTTTGGAACTCTGCATTCAGATGCTTATATCTTTCCTTTTCTCCTTTGCTTTTTGCTTCTCTTCTTTTCACAGCTATTTGTAAGGCCTCCCCAGACAGTCATTTCGCTTTTTTGCATTTCTTTCCCATGGGCCATGCTCAGTAAACCTGGGCCATGCTCAATAAATCTTTAATCCAATTTTCTGTTGATGGGTGGAGCTGTGCTCCCTTCCTGCAATGGGCTTCCTGGTGGCTCAGGCAGTGAAGGGAGACCTGGGTTTGATCCCTGGGTCAGCGAGATTCCCCTGGAGAAGGAAATGACAATTCACTCCAGTACTATTGCCTAGAAAATCCCATGGACAGAGGAGCCTGGTAGGCTACAGTCCATGGAATTGCAAAGATTTGGACATGACTGAGAGACTTCACTTTCACTTTCTTTCACTTTTCAAATTTACAAATAGCTGTGAATATACAATCCAGACTGAAGAATAGTAGGTGTGTGGGGAGAGGGAGGGCGGTGGAAATAAGCTTGCGGCAAATCACAAGGAGAACTGAATGAGGAAGAGGGGGCCCCGGGGTATGTTTAACTCAGTTTGAATTTTTATTAGTTATACACGCTTATGGTGTAAAGGCCCTTGTCCCTGGGCCCAGTTCTCACCTTTTCCTCTTCTCCAACTGTTCACTTGGTTTTTTCAGTATTTCCCACCATAGCTATAAATAATAAACATGTATTACTCATTTGATTTTCCAGTTTTAAAGGTCATTCATTGTATCTTCACTAGAAAAGGCGATTTCACTCTTTCCCATTATACAGAAACATATTTCCTATCTCTTCAAATATAGTTACACTCTTTTATTTTGATTTGACTGTCTGTTGTCTTTGAGGAGTGGGGTTGTACTGGGTCTTAGTTGCAGGATCTTTAGTCGCAGCATGTGGGATCGAGATCCCTGTCCAGGACCCCAAGTACGGGGAGCTCAGAGTCAGCCACAAGACCATCAGGGAAGTTTCCAGTTACATGATCATTTTAGTTAAATAAATATTTTGTCTTTACATTATTACTGTATCAGTGATATTCACACTGAATTATAGTGTGATTTTTGCAGCAGTTTTTTCTTGCTTGCTTATTTTTGTGCTTTTCCTGAAATTCATCATTGTCCTTGTTTTGTGTAGGTTTCTAAGAACTCAGCCCTAATGAAACTCCAGACTTTGTGTCAAGTGTATAAATCTCCATTCAAGATGTTCAGAAGCCTGCGGTGACCTACTAATTTTGTCTTTCTGGAAAGTCCCTGCTCCCACCTGGACAAACCCCTGGAGGCCTGTGCGCAGCCATCGCTGCAGGATTCCTGACACGTGTCTCCTTGGTTACTGTCCTGTTGTCTTCCTCTTTCTTGTTTCATCCTGCAGTTTGGTGGAGCACAGCCTCTGCCCCAGTAGCTTCCCAAGCAAAGATGCTTTAGAGGTAAATATTTTGACACTTGAATACTTGGAAAACTCTTCATTCTACCCTTGCACTTTGAAGTCTGTCGGGGTAAGGAATTCTTAAGATTCATTACAGCTCTCAGGCTTTGTCTAATTGTGGTGAGTGGTGGCTGTTCTCTAACCGCAATGCATAGACTTCTCATTGCAAAACATGGGCTCTAGGGCTCGGCGTGTGGGCTCAGTAGTTGTAGCACGTGGGCTTATTTGCTCTGAGACACAGGGTCTTCCTGCATCAGGGATCGAACCGGTGTCCCTTGTATTGCAAGGCGGATCCTTAACCACTGTATCACCAGGGAAACCCTGGATAATGAACTCTAGATTGAAAATTGTTTTCCTTTAGAATTCTGAAAATATTGCTCCATTGCCTTAAAAAAAAAAAAAAGTTGCTGTTGAGAAACAGGAAACCATTTTGATCTCTCTTTGTCTGAAAACAAAATTTTTCTTTTAAATCTTTTCTTTCTGTCCCCAGTGTTCTGAAATTTCACAATGACCTGCCTTGATGTGGGTAATTTTTCATCTGCTTTGTTGGAATGGTCCCATTCAATGTAGAAACTTTCCCATCAGGTCTGGGAAAGTTTCTTGAAATATTTCATTGATGATATCCTCTTGACAACAGTTTTTGTGTCTATTTATTTTTCCTAACACCCTCTGAATATAGGTGGAAATACCATTTGTCTCAGAAGATAAAACAAGATCTTACGGTCCTAGAATAAAATCAGGGAAGTAGTGCTGGGAAAAAAAATGAACAAAGACATCCCATTAAGTCTGTCTGGAGTAGGAACGAAGGCATCTCTGACTTTGAAAAGGCAGTTCCGTGGTACCCTTTTCAGTCCCTTCCGGGGTCCTTCACCTCAGCCCAGTGCCTGGAAGCTTGGGAATCTCACCCCATCAGACTGTCTCTGGGCAGTTCATCTAAGATAACATCAGTGACCCTGGCAGGAGGAGCCCTTTGAAAGGTGAAAACCTGCGACCCTTGGCCCTCAAGAAGGCGTAGCTGAAAGCCAGACCCTTGACCCCAGCCAGCCCTTTTCCTGGTGCTGCCACCCTTGAAAGACTGGATCAAATTAGATTCAACTGGTTGTAGGTGCAGACAACCACAAGTATGGGACAGAGACAAAACCCAGGAAAACCAGTCTGTGACATCACACACCACTCCAGAATCCCCGCAGATGGTGGCCACAGCCATGAAATTCAAAGACGCTTGCTCCTTGGAAGAAAAGCTATGACCAACCTAGACAGCATGTTAAAAAGCAGAGACGTTACTTTGCCAACAAAGGTCTGTCTAGTCAAAGCCATGGTATTTCCAGTGATCATGAATGGATATGAGAGTTGGACTATACAGAAAGCTGAGCACTGAAGAATTGATGTTTTTGAACTGTGGTGCTAGAGAAGACTCTTGAGAGTCCCTTGGACTGCCAGATCCAGCCAGTCCATCCTAAAGCAGATCAGTCCTGAATATTCACTGGAAGGACTGGTGCTGAAGCTGAAACTCCAATACTTTGGCCACCACATGTGAAGAGTTGACTCATCAGAAAAGACTCTGATGCTGGGAAAGATTGAGCGCAGGAGAAGGGCACAACAGAGGATGAGATGGCTGGATGGCATCACCGACTCGATGGGCATGAGTTTAAGTAAGCTCTGGGAGTTGGTGATGGACAGGGAGGCCTGTCGTGCTGCGGTCCATGGGATCGCAGAGTTGGACACGACTGAGCAACTGAACTGAACTGAACTGAACTGACATCACAGAGCAAAAGTGTTGGATGTCACCCTGGCTGGGGTGGCCCACTTGGGTACTGTGGCTTCTGTGGGACTCCATGCAGTGGAAGTGTCCTTCCATCCTCACCAGGACTTGAGGGGAGACTGGAATTTCAGCAGCTACTTCAGGAGGCACAGAGTCAGATGCCGGATGTGCCTTCCTACTAGAAATCACAGTACCCAGCACAACCTGACATCTGCTGATCGGTAAGGGCGCCCTCATGTGTTACTACAGGGTAATGTCAACTTGGTCTTTGCAGCAGGGACAGAATTCCTCTGGGTATATCTCTCCTTCCTGCATTTCTCTTCTCCCTGCATCTGTCTCCTTCTCACATACCTGTTAGACCACGTATGTGCTCAGAGAAGAAACACAGGCAGGGCTTCTGAGTGTGACTTCTCTAGCCAGACTGACCATTCTGTCCCTTCACATTCTATGCCTATTTACACACTTCAAAATTATTGAGGATCCCAGTATGTGTATGTGAATTGTCCTTATTGATTTATAGTAAATGAGAAACTGAAACTGAGAATTTTAAAATGTTTATTTATTAATTAATTTGGCCACCTGCTGCAAAGCGCTGATTCGTTGAAAAAGATCTAGATGCTGGTAAAGATTGGAGGCAAAAGGAGAAGGGGGAAGCAGAGGACCAACTCAATGGACATGAGTTTGAGCAAACTCCAGGAAACAGTGGAAGACAGAGGAGCTCTGCATGCGACAGTCCCTGGGGTTGCAAAGAGTCGGATACAACTTAGCGACTGAACAGCAACAATTTATTAATTCACTTAGAATAGCCACAGCAAACCCATATAACACAATACTTGAATGAAAACTAACCAGGGTTTTAAAAACAAACAAAAAAAGAGTGAAAAGCATGGTATGGTTTTAAAATTTTGCAAATCTCTTTAATGTCTGGCTTAGTAAAAAACAGCTGCTGCTGCTGCTGCTAAGTCACTTCAACCATGTCCGACTCTGTGCGACCCCATAGACAGCAGCCCACCAGGCTCCCCTGTCCCTAGGATTCTCCAAGCAAGAACACTGGAGTGGGTTGCCATTTCCTTCTCCAATGCATGAAAGTGAAAAGTGAAAGTGAAGTCACTCAGTCGTGTCCGACTCTCAGTGACCCCATGGACTGCAGCCTACCAGGCTCCTCTGTCCATAAGATTTTCCAGGCAAGAGTACTGGAGTGGGGTGCCATTTCCTTCTCCGAGTAGAAAACAGCTATATTTGCTTCTGCATTTGCTCTCTCTCCATGTCCCATGTCACATAACCTCTGGAAAACTCCACTGTACTCTTATAAGAGAATGAGTGAAAAGGGCAGTTAACATCTTAATATTACTATGAAAACACTTTTGACCTCAGTATCCCCCTGACAGAGACTAGGGAAGCCCTAAAAGATCTTAGACCACTTTGAGAACTGCCAAATTAAGAATATAGTCACAGGGTTACATATTTATGTCAGGTCTTTAATATTACCCATAAATGTGTGTGCATGCCAGTTGCTCAGTTGTATCTGATTCTTTGCAACCCCATGGACTGTAGCCCACCAGGCTCCTCTGTCTGTGGAGTTCTCCAGGCAAGAATATTGGAGTAGGTAGCTATTCCCTTCTCCAGGGGATCTTCCTGATCCAGGGATCAAACCTGGGTCTTCTGCACTGCAGGCAGATTTTTTGCCATCAGAGCTACCAGGAAAGCTCTTATCAGTAAGCATCAACTATTTAACTAATTAGTGGTTTCTTTGCTTCCTAGTGGCTCAGATGGTAAAGAAACTGCTTGAAATGCAGGAGGCCTGGGTTCAATCCCTGGGTCAGGAAGACTCCCCTGGAGAAAGAAATGGCAGTCCACTTCGATATTCTTGCCTGAAAAAATTCCCTTGAACAGAGGAGCCTGGTGGGTTACAGTCCATGGAGTCACAAAGAGCCGGACATGACTGAATGACTAACACTTTCACTTTCACAATTTAGTCCTTAAGGAAATCATATTTTATTATTAGCAAGTAACTTTGGTATGATATACATATGTTTTGTGTACATCTGAAAAAGCAATCTGTACAGCTTGACCATATGAATACTAATAAATTTCAACTTTGAGAACTGCCTAAAAATATACATATATATAATCACATGGGACTTGCTTGGTGGTCCAGTGGTTAGGACTCCAACCTCCACTGCAGGGAACACGGGTTTGATCCTTGGTTGGGGAACAAAGATCCCATATGCCGTGCAGCACAGACAAAAAATAGAAAAAAAAGAAGAACAATATAGTCACATGAATCACAGGCCTGGCCACGGATCTAGAATGTAAACAAATTCTAATCGTACTTTTTGAGGTTAAGGTTCCCTTTGCTATTCTAGCTAATAATCGAGGTTGCACTGAGAAGGGCGAGGTTCATGCTCCTGTGATGTTCTGGGCTCTCTGCTTTCTGCTTCCCCAAGCTGCCTATTCAAGTCCTCGAACCCATAGCTTCAGTGGGATTTAATCACTGTTTGC
Source organism: Madoqua kirkii (assembly GCA_006408675.1). Classification (NCBI taxonomy): domain Eukaryota; kingdom Metazoa; phylum Chordata; class Mammalia; order Artiodactyla; family Bovidae; genus Madoqua; species Madoqua kirkii. The sequence continues at coordinate 18,816 of SJYC01027827.1, read as the reverse complement.
ACATAACAGTGTCCTGTGATGCCTTATCCCTCAGAAAAATCTCTAGTGATGAGGATTTAATATACATGGAAGAGCCACCAAAGGGACCTTTCAGGTCAGGAGATTAGGGATGTGTTCACAGCAGTCTTTGCCCCCCTGAGGCTGATCCCATGACAATGTCAACTGAGACTTCTGGGAAGGAGGAGGTAATCCCTGGTAATGCCCTGGACCTCTGTGAAGCGGGTTCTAGAGTCTGGCTGGTGGGGTTCTGAGAGCCACTTGCTAGCTGGGTGACCTTGGGACATTTTCTTTGTCCTTCTCAACTTCAGTTTCCTCATCTACAAAACCGGACTAATTGTACCCCCCTCCCTCGTTGCAGTGACTTACAGATAATAAATGCGAAGCACCGAGGCCCTGACTGGGGACTTAGTAGCCATGAAGCCCCAGCCATGTCACTTCCTGTGTGTGACCTGGGCAACTTTCTTTTGGGAGGTCTCGATCTTCCGGATATTTCTAGTCTCTGACCGCCTCTCGCATCTGTTCTGTTCTCACCCTTGCCCCAGCCGTCACCTTGCATCAGCCCCTGCTGTCTTGCTCTGCTTGATTTTACTCACCACGTGGTGGGAGATGCTCAGTGTTTGTTGAATTCAGTTGAACTGGATTATCTGAACTGTAACTTCCCCATCTTTATTTTTATTTACTTATTTATTTATTTTTTGTTGTCCACACAGCATGCATGCCTAGTTCCCCAACCAGGGATTGAACCTGTGCTCCCTACAGTGGACGCGTGGCATCCTAACCACTGGACCTCTGGGGAATTCCCCACTTTTTCATCTTTAAAATGAGAAAATTGGACTAGAATTCTCAGGGTCCCACTAGCTCTAACATCCCATAACTTTCTTTATATATCTATGTTGGAAAATGACTTGTGAATGTATCTATAAATATGTTTTTCTGGTCATATTTAATGAATTATTTAACAGCCCTGTTACAGTCTCCTGACTCAGCAGCCATCACAGGAGTGGGACCCCTACCCTTCTCAGTGCCAGGCAAGTTCCTTTGGGTAAAATGAGAAAAGGAAACCTGAACTCCAGGACAACCATCAAAATTTTGCTTTTTGGTTCCAGATCTGTACACAGGCCTGTAGCTCATATGATCCTATTCTTAATTCAGTAGTTCTCAAAGGGGTCCAGGCCCTCTTGGGGGTTTCCAAGACCTTTTCAGGGAGCCCCAAGGTGAAAACCAAAGACCCAGAAGCAGCCCAGCTCCTTTTCTGGACCCCTGGCTCCCCTCTTCCACTGGAGCAGCCAGAGTGACCTGTATCCAACGTCACCTGACCTCCTCTCTTCCAGGTGCTTCCCAGGGCTTTTCCAGCGTTTCCACAGACATCCTGTCAAGGCAGATGGACGGAATGGTGTCCTCATACATGGGGACACACCCTGAAGTAGCCCACCATAGCTCAAATGCAGTGGGAGTCTCCCGTTTTTGCTTTAAATGCATGGGGATTTTGCACTATATGTTCCATAAGATAACCATTTTTAAAGAGATAAATTTATGTATTTATTTGCTTATGTGCACGCATGCTCAGCTGTGTTCAGCTCTTTGTGACCGCATAGACTGTAGTCTACCAGGCTCCTCTATCCATGGAATTTCCCAGGCAAGAACACTGGAATGGGTTCTTGTTTCCTCCTCCAGGGCATCTTCCCGACACAAGGACTGAACCCATGTCTCCTGCTTCTCCTGCATTGGCAGACAGATTCTTTACCACTGAGCCAGCTTGGAACTCTTAAGCAAACTCAGGAAAGGCAAGTAAGCCCTTATCTTTTGTTTTTTAAAGTTGGTTGTTGTTTTTTTTTTTTGATGTGGACCATTTTTGAAATCTTTATTGAATTTGTTACAACACAGCTTTTGTTTTATGTTTTGGTTTTTTTGGCACCCAGGCTTGTCGAATCTTAGCTCCCTGACCAGTAATCGAACCCACATCCCCTGTCTTAACCTCTGGACAGCCAAGGAAGTCTCATGTTTATCTTGCAACTTGTGGATTTCCTTGTGTGTCATCAAATGCCTCTGGAAGCAGGGGTGCCACCTCTCTTTCGTTTGAGAAACACTAATAACCAGGAAAAGTGCTGAGGAAGGCTCTTGAGGGCTACCCGGCCCCGGCTCTCCTGGTGACACTGCCCTAGAGCCCAGGGCCACCTCCCTCCAATCTTTGCCCCATTCTGGCTTGTCTGTCTCCCCTGGAAGTTCCCTGTTCCCTGGGATGGGTCCTCCTGGGTCTCCGGTGTCATCCCCCACGCCCCCCTCCTTGCCCTCCCGACACGCCTGTCCTGCCCCTGCCTCTATTTGGCATCAGTCACTCCACCGTCCGTTTCGTCCCTTAGCTCGGGGTTTTCGCGCCCTTCACGGGAGGCTGGGTCGTGTAAAATAAGCCAATTCTTTGCCCCTGGTTGTGCTCCATGAAGATCAAGCCTGTGAAGTCGGGAAGTCCGCCGTCGGGGGGGGCACGGCCAAGCCGGTGTGGCGGGTAAAGGACAATTGGCCGGTAGCCCCGCTCCTGCAGTACCCGCTCCGGTCGCACGGTGGGGCGCGCTGGGCAGGAACGCGCCGTCCGCGCCACCTCTGCGCCGCGGCGGCCGGGTGCTTCGCGCTTCCCCCTCCTCCCTGTGGGCATCTCGTTTTAGACGGGTCGGGAGGAGGCAGGGCCTTGAGGGTGGGGTCCTTTCTGGGCGGGACATGCGGGTTGACCGGGGCCCTAACATCTGATCGATGCCTCTGGAACCCAGAGGTCTCTGTACCTTTCCAAACAGTGACAATTGCCATCAGCATCCCCTTGGGGGATGTCATCTTGGGCCTGGAAGCTTCAGTGAATACGCTTGGCCACTTAGCGTCAGTGTGACCCTGCAGTTGTGCACAGGTCTGGGCCTGGGTGGCCTCACCTGAACAAAAGTAGAGATGCCATCGTCTACCAAGAGGACTTAATAGAGGGTGAAGGGTGTTCTGGGAACAAGGTGGGCACACAGTCCCTCCTGCTCAACTCCTGGGGTCTCTGGAGCAACAGCCAGAACTCCAAGTGGGCCCTGTCCTCCCCAGAAACCCCCCTGGGACCGCACGCCATGCAAATGCACTGTGTTTCCTCTTGGGCCCTCAGCCCCCTGGGGTGAGGCCAGGCCTCCTGGGCATGGATGGCCCACTGATCATCTGAGTTCCAACAATGTCAGGGGATGCACAACCTTCCCAGAGCCTTCCTTGGGACCCCAGGGTACCTAAGTCATCTCTGCCCCGTAACCAGTGTGCTCTGTTGAGGGGAGGGGGTCATGGAGGGAGGAAGAGGAGCCGCCTCCCGGCTCCTCTGAGCAAGGGCAAGTATGTTCCTACAGCCTGGAATTCTGTTTCATGTTTTGGTTTTTTGGCCATGAGGCATTTGGGATCTTAGCTTCCTGACGGAGTTTTGAACCGGCACCTCCTGAATTGGAAGGCAAAGTCTTAACCACTGGACTGCCAGGGAAGTCCCCAGCCGGTAAATCTGAAAAGGAACTTCCTTTTGTTGAGCAGTGAGAGACGGAGTGTTAATATTGTTCAAAACCAATTTCCAGGTGACTGAATGAGAGGCTTCCTGTTTACATTTCGCTTTCATAATTGCCTGTTACAACAGGCTGGAGTGACCCGGCACCCCTGCCGGAACCTGGGTGTCTGTAGGCTCCCCTGACTTTGAACTAGTTCTGTCTGAGCTCAGCCTGCGATACTGGGCTCCTCGAGGGGCCAGTGACATCTCAGCTCCCCTCCTTGCCTCCAGTGCCCACTTGGCACTAGGTCTCCCCAGCCTGGACTTTGACTTCTTGAGTCCCGCCCTGCCTCTGTTCCTATGCCTTCTGCACGCATTTGTTTCCTGGTTCTCTCCCCACCCCATCCCAACCCCAGATCTCCTGGAGGAAGGCCCACATTCTCTCATTCTTGCAGGGAACCCTGCCCACACCGCAGACCTGCCAGCGTTCTTTGAAATCTGAGCACTGCTCAGGAAGGGCTGTCCCTCCAGCATGTGGCCCTGCAGGCCTCCCCATGGCCTTCCTTGAAGCTCCCAGAAGCCTTCCCTCCTGATCGCCCCTTGCACTAACACACTGGCCACCAGGGGCCACAGCCAGCCCGTCTCTACTTCTGGTCTTCCTGTGCATTCCCGAACTGGTCCTGAGTCAACCTTGCCTCCCCAGCCAGAAAGGAGAGCTCCTGGAAGGCCGGGTCATGGCTCAGCCTGCTCCAGCATCTCCACTGAGTGGCTGGCTGAGTGCTGGGCACAGAGGGGCGCTTAGAAGACCTTTACCAGGTGTAACCTAGGGAGGCTGGGTCAAGGTTGGGAAGACATGGACTGAGGCTGTGGGACTGTAGGAGCAGCGGTGCCCTGAAGTTTCTGTAAATGACAACAAAGACCAGTTCCAGGAAAGAAAAGAAAGAGTTGGACATTTTAAAATAATAACTAGATCAAAAAGGATCTTTGACAGGTCACCAGCCACAATAACACCTCCCCAATCTGGAGCTGTTGAAATTCACAAAAGGAGCGGGTCAAGGGTCTCTGAGCAGTCAAGACTGATGGCATAAACTCCCAGGTGCTAACTCTCACGCTGAGTTGAACCCCTTGGTACCCTGTACTTAGGTATCCCTGCTCTTACGAACATTTGTAACCAACATGAGCCTCTGGCTTGTAAGTCACATCAGATGAGGAGTGCAAATCTAAGTGCCGTCAACTGGCTTTGGGCTGACATTCTGACAGCACAGAGAGGGGACAGCTGACAGGCTTAGTAAGAGATGAAACTGACCTATCCAGGGCTATCAGAGGACTCCAAAAGCCCAGCAGCCTGGGGCCATCCCGCAGCGGCCCGGAGTCGCACCCAGACAAGACTCACCCTCTCAGCCCAGAGTCACACTGTGCAGCTCAGTGTGGAAACAGGTGTTCGTAATGATTAACCTTGAGTCATGAAGACAGGCTAAGTGATGCTCCAGTGACTCTGCTCAAGAAGCGAAGGAAGCCCCTGATTCATGTTAAGTTAGTGGCCCTCCAGAACAGTGAAAACTTACTACAGGAAGCTTGAAAAAAGACATCGTTTGTTAACTAGAAAATGGAGTGGTAGCTTCCCGGTCTGGTTTCCTGAGCATTTTGTACACATGCTCTCATTTAGGAGCTGCAATGTTTAGTAGCATTTCAAATCCAAGGGCAGGTGACTCACTGAGGGTCCCATGGCCTAAGGAAAAGGGCCAGTCTCAGTGTCCAGTGTCCTTGGCACGTCTCCCCAGGATGATTTAACTCCCACCTCGAGGGCTCCAGATGGGTGTCCTTGTCCTGATACTGAAAATGTCCTCTTCCTCAGTTGTTCCCTTCCCTCCTGTTCTGTCACTCCACTACCCCCACTCCAAGGCCACCGGCCTTGACCTTCATCCATACTGTGTCTCTCCTGTTAGCAACCTCAGTGCTGGACATCTCACCATTGCTTTCACTTTGGGTTGAGCCCTGGATCTCTTCACGTTGGTTCTTCATGAAGAGGATGGGCTGGACACTTAGGCCACCAGCACCTCTAATGCAGAGTTAACAATTTACTGAGAGACAGTATGGTCTAGTCCATTCTAGGGTCAAATTTCCTGGGCTCAAATTCCCACTCTGCTACCTACTGACTATGTGGCCTTGGGGAAATTACTTAATCTCTCTATGTCTTGGTTTCCTCATCTTTAAAATGCACTTAACTCACAGGACTGTTGTGACTATCAAGTTGTGCTATATGCTAAGTCGCTTCAGTCATGTCTGATTCTTTGAGACCCTGTGGACTGTAGCAGACCAGGCTTTTATGTCCATGGGATTTTCCAGGCAAGAATACTGGAGTGGGTTGCCATGCCCTCCTCCAGGGGATCTTCCCGATCCAGGAATCGAACCTGTGTCTCTTACATCTCCTGCCTTGGCAGGGGTGGGCAGCTCTTTACCACTAGCATCACCTGGGAGTTAGTACAGGCAAAGTACTTAAAATTGTGCCTGGCACTTAGTAAGCATTTGACAAATACTTTTAATAGCTATCACAAGGCAGTTTGCATAGATCATTCTCATAATCTGCCTCAAATTCTTTTTTTAGGACAAAAAGTGAAAAAGTGAAAGTGAAGTCACTCAGTCGTGTCTGACTCTTTGTGACCCCGTGGACTGTAGCTACCGGGCAAGAATTTTCTAGGTAAGAATATTGGAGTGAGTTGCCATTTCCTTCACCAGATCTTCCCAACTCAGGGACTGAGCCCAGGTCTCCCACACTGTAGGCAGACGCTTTACCACCTGAGCCAAGATTGGTTATAAAGAATCTGGAATTGTCATGCCAATCTACTAAGGTAGGTGTAAGCATTCCCATTTTGTCGCTGAGACTCTCCAAACTCAAAGAAGTAAAGTGATTGACGCTAGGAGGTGGCAGAATTGAGATCTGTACCTGGATGCTCTGATGGTTTATGTCCCCCCAAGGTAGGGTGTCAGGAAATGGAGTCTCAGGGATGTTATTAAAAGTCATGAGGGCAGAGCCTCGAGAAGGAGATAGTGGCCTTCTGAAACGTGTCTTTCTGCCATGTGAGATTACAACTTCAAGGCACTGCTTTGAACCAGAGGCAGGTCTGTGCCTTGATCTTGGACTTCGCAGCCTCCAGAGCCGTGAGAAATACATGTTTGTTGTTATAAGCCCCTCAGACTCTGGTATTTTGCTATATTCTCCTGAACAGACCAGCACACTGGGTCAACCTGACGTCTGAGTCGTGCTCTTTCCGTGACCTCGTAAGTGCCTCTCAGTAGAAATGTTCAAGAGAAGAACTCCCTTGGGAACGTGAGGGAGCAGTCTTCACTTCGGTTTGCTTGTTTTCTGGCTGCCCAGAGTCTTCGCTGCTACACACGGGCTCCCTCTGGCTGCAGCGAGGAGGGGCTACTCTCTAGTTGCCGTGTCCAGGCTCCTCATTGCCATGGCTTTTCTAGTAGCAACAAGAGTGACCGTGCCCTCGAGAGCGCAGGCTTAGTTGTTGTGATGCATGGGCTCAGTTGCCCTGCAGCTTGTGGAATCTTCCCCAGCCAGGGGTCAAACCCATGTCCCCCGCTTTGGCAGGCAGTTTCTTAACCACTGGACCACCAGGGAAGTCCTGTCTTTGCACTGCTGAAAACTGGAATTTCTGCTTTCAAATCCTACTTCGAGACTGAATCACCCAGATATTACATTTTTAGAACCTGAGAAGGAATGTTTGGGAGTATGGGATACTTCCAGTTTCCAATAACAGAGAAGCTCAAGAGGCAGAGGTTATCGATCCATCACTGTGTAGCCATCCCCTCAGATCTTAGTGGCTTGAAACAACGATAATCATTTTATTATTATCGCTCACAGTTGTCAGGGTCAGCCAGGCTCAGCTGGGTGGTTCTCATGCAGGGTCCTTCATGAAGGTGCAGTTAGATGATCTAGAGTCATCTGGCAAGTCTCCTCACTCACATGGTTGCTGGCTGATGCTGGTGGCCAGCTAGCACTTAGTAGGAGCTATGGACCCAAACACCTTATATGTGGCCTCTCCGTGTGGCCTGGACTTCCTCACAGCACGGTGGCTGGATTCCAATAGCAAGAGTCCCTGGAAGATAAAATGGAAGCACATGGCATCTTTGCAACCTAACTGTGGACGTCATCGAAATGTCCCTTCTGCAGTGACTTCTACATTAAGGCAGTCACAGAGTGAGTCCCAGAGTGCCAAGAGAAGTATGTCCCAATAGGATGCAAAGACGCCATCTTTGAAAATTATAGTCTGCCGCACGGCAGGGTTTCCTGGAAGAACTTTCCATTTGAAGGAAAAAGGTGACGAATGGCAAACTGAAGCTCTAACAAGGATTTCTCCCTGTAGTCACGTCTGACGATTGCTCCTCCAGGGAACCAGCCACAAGAGACACGGTTGGCAGCAAGATTTACGGCTCTGCCAAGGCTGTCATTGAAATAAATAGGATTAGGGCTGCAGTGACTTCATCAGCCAGACTGTTCTAATAACGTGTAATTTGCAGCCATTCTGTGACCAGCAAAGCTGCTGGGGCATGTGAATGGGGATGCCTGGTCACCCCTGGGACGAGTCCATTTGCTGGAAATCTGACAGGGTCAAATCTTTGACCCTGTCCCAGGAGACAGATCTTCAACCCTCCCCTGACTAGCTTTTCTTGTGCACACAAATGCTGGAGGTGACTTAGCCTTTGAAGTTCTTGAGTCAGCCAGAGCAGAGCCCCAGGAGATGTCCTCCGTCTTCCCCCAGCTGCTTTCTCTGAGGTCTCAGTCCCAAGCTTTGGAAATCTAGTCAAACCAGCTGAGAGTTTTCCCATCAGAGAGCATATGTTCTGGGCTTTGTCTCCCAGGGGACATATGTCCAGCCTCCAACATCAGCATCCATCCTCCATCCAGTCTGCTGGCCCTGCCAAGGTGTGGCTCCTGAGATGTGGAGCACAAGGGGAAAGACCGCTACCCACAATGGTCCCATCCATTGCCCAGATTTCCTGACCCAGCCGGAAGCCAGCTTCCTTCTGGTCTCTCCCCTCCAGCTCCCTGGTCCTGCTGCAGGAAGCACAGCCTCCTCTTCACCCAGCATCCAAGGCCTTTTGTGCAGACCAACCTGATGTTGGTCTAGACCCTTCCCCTTCTAGTCCGAACAGTGAGTGGCAGGGCTGGCCTTCCCAAAGGGTAGCAGAGCAGGATGTGCCTTCATCACGTCCTTGAGGCTCAGACTCTTGTCTTGTTAGTCCTTTCTGTTCACAGGGGCCAAGAATGATGTTGCAAGTGAATAGAGGGGCCAAGGAAGGGGACGGGGCTCTGGTTTCCAGTGAGGGGAGAAATGGGCTGTAGCTGCCAGCCTGGGTTGTGATGTCACTGCCCCTGGGTTGCCTCTCTGGCCCCTTGCAGAAGTTCATACCACTGTGGGCCCTCATGATCCCACAGCTTAGGTGCTTGTGTGCTCAGTAGCTAAGTCATGTCCGACTCTTTGTGACCCTATGGACTGTAGCCCACCAGGCTCCTCTGTCCATGGAATTTCCCAGGAAGAATACTAGAGTGGGTTGCCATGCCCTCCTCCAGGGGATCTTTCTGACCCAGGGATCAAACCCACATCTCCTGCATTGGCAGGCATGTTCTTTACCACTGAGCCACCAGGGAAGCCTGACCCCACAGGGGAGTTCCCTTATTGAATGAATTGCCCTTGATCTCAGCTCCTCACCTGGGAATGCTCAGTACAGAGCAGCAATAAAATCCATAAGTTTCTTAAAATCCTGGTACATGACACCACCTAGGTTATCTAGAGAAAGGTTAATAACAATCACCATTTTTTTGAGCCCCTGCTATGTTCCAAGCACAACACCAAGGCCCTGTTCTCAGAATTTAGCCTTCTAATAACCCACTTTACAGATGAGACAACTGAGACTCAGCAAGTTAAACGAATATCTCATTGTGTCATGCCAGCAAATGTTGGACCTCATTGTATGAATCCAGAGCTGTGTGTTTGCACACTCTTCAGGAGAAGTTATGAAATGATTCTGACATTTTGTAGGCCTTGGCAAGTGGCCCCTGAGTCCATGGAATAACACAATCAGGAGCCTCCCATTTCATCCTTGGTCTGCTTTGTTCACGACAGAACCAGAACCAATGAGTCTGAGCATGAGGAGGACAGTGAGAGTGGTAGGCACGCTGGGGCTGGTCTGGGGATCGGCTGCCGCATCATGGGGCCCAGCTGAGGCTGTTATGGAGGGAAGTCAGATCTTAGATACTAAAGGTCCAAAGACAGAGGGAATCCCTGAAGATGACTCCACAAGGCTTGGAGTGCTATTGGCTATCTTGCATCTTAACCATTACCCAGAAGAAGGCCCCTCCTCGAGACTGCCCCTGGTGTAGCTCCTTACCCTCCCCTTCCCCCTTAAAGTACTTTCAAAGGAAGGTGCATGGACTTTAGGTTCCAGTATCTGAACGGCCCACTTATGAGCTGTGTGACTTCAGGAAAGTCACTCAGCATCTCTGAGCCTTGGCTTCTTCCTCTGTGACTGTGGATAATCACACCTCATCTGTCTGTTGTTGGGAGTATTTGAGGTCTCAGTTGTGAAGCACTCAGTACCCGGCACGTGGGAGGCATGATGATGCTGGCATTATGGTCCTGGATTCCTCAGAGGGCAGGACACTGGACAGGTTGGTCAAGTCCCAGTCAGAGTGTAGACAATCCTGCACAGTCATCAAACTTTTCAGTGCGAACTTGGGTGGGGCTGGAAGCTCAGACGGTAGAGAATCCACCTGCCAATGCAGGAGATCCGAGTTCAATTTCTGAGTCGGGAAGCTCCTCTCGAGAAAGGAACAGCTGCCCACTCCATTATTTTTTATGGTCCTGGATTCCTCAGAGGGCAGGACACTGGACAGGTTGGTCAAGTCCCAGTCAGAGTGTAGACAATCCTGCACAGTCATCAAACTTTTCAGTGCGAACTTGGGTGGGGCTGGAAGCTCAGACGGTAGAGAATCCACCTGCCAATGCAGGAGATCCGAGTTCAATTTCTGAGTCGGGAAGCTCCTCTCGAGAAAGGAACGGCTGCCCACTCCATTATTTTTGCCTGGAGAATTCCATGGACAGAAGAGCCTGGTGGACTACAGTCCATGGGGTCACAAAGAGTTAGACAGGATTGAATGACTAACACAGACACACACACACACACACACACAGTAATAGGGCCCCCAGGCTGGCTGGTGCACAGGACGGGCCTTCCTCAGCCAGCAGGGAAAGGCCACCAGGGGATGAGAGGAGATCCCTAAGGAGGTTTGGTTCAGCATAGAGGAAATAAAAATGGCTTTGTCCTGGGCCTCCATCAGAACAGGCCAGAACAGGGATTTGAACCCCAAACTCTTTACCCCTTTCCCTTGCCCCAGCCAGAGAAGGAAAAAGTAAGCTGGCCCGATGGGGCCGGACCTCTGTTTGTTGGGAATCCAGCCCAACAGAGTTCTGTGTGAGAACTGAAGAGAGTGCCCTGCCCTCACCCAGGGAGCCTGACAGGCGCTGGGAGCCCCGGACAGGAAAGGCAGGTTTCCTGCTGGCCTCAGGCTCTAGAGAGGCCAGGTCAGACTAAGAATTTCTGGCAGAACAGACCCACTTGCTGCTGCTGCCTCCAGCCAGGGCTGCCACCCTTAGACGTGAGTGCCCGGGACCCCAGCCCCACAGTCATAGTCGCTGATTCGTCAAAACAACATTCTTCCAAAAATCTGGAGGGAGGAGAGGACGGGGCCTGCTGGATCCAGGGTTCTCTAAGCACACACCCTTTGCAGGTCTTACTCCACTCTGATGCCCGGTGCTTCTCCAAGTGGACCGAGGAGTGGTCCCTGGGAGGGGCAATGGAACAGCCCGTGTCCACTCACGGGAACAAGGGGATTCCCACGAGCCTTCTCCACCACCAGAAGACAGTCTGGAAGACCCACTAGGGAGGGGCAGATGACAGGAGAAGTGGCTGCTCTGGGCCCTTTGATGCCGGCCTTGCCCAAAAGTGTCCTTCAGAGGCCACCCTGGGGTTTGGTCCCAGATCCCGCCCCAGACCCACCTCCCCACCCTCGAGGCCCAGCAGAGGGTAAAGGCCACGTTCCCACACCGCTCCTCCTGGAGCCGGGCCAGGGCCCAGTCAGTGCCTTTCAGAGCCGCGCCAGCTCAGAGCCCTGAGCACCTCAGGGTTTGGTCTGAAGGGAATCAGTCAGCTTTAGTTACCTGCCGGCAGGATCCACAATCAATGCCTCTTTATTTCCTGAAAAGTTCCATGCTCACAGCCACAGGCCCAGGATAGACTTGCAATCTCTTCCCATCCAGGCAAACCCCTGGGCTCCTGGTGGAAATGGAGAGTGGTTCACACACACACACACACCCCACCAGCAGCAATGAACTGAATCTCAGGCCCTTGACCACAGTTGCTGGAGTGGGGGAGTGGGGAGGCAGGGATGGGCGCAGGAATGACCTGAGGACCTGAATTCGTTTATTCATTCAACAGTTACAAGTGTGCTTGAATGTCAGGGTGCTGTGGTTGCCTTAGGGCACGGCAACCATCCGCAAAAAACCCCGAGAGCCCTGGGAGCTGACAGTGAGGTGAGGTCTCTGCCAACGAGAGGACTGGATGAAGTGGTCCTGAGGGACCCTCCAGGCTGGCCATGTGTAATCCTTGGTCACTGCGTCCTGGTCTCTGCTTGTTGTTCAGTCACTCTGTCATGTCCAACTCTTGGAGACCCCATGGACTGCAGCACACCAGGCTTCCTTGCCCTTCACCCTTTCCTCAGCTTGCTCAAACTCATGTCCATTGAGTCGGTGATGCCATCCAAACATCTAGTCCTCTGTCACCCCCTTCTCCTTCTGCCTTCAATCTTTCCCAGCATCAGAGTCTTTCCTAACGAGTCAGTTCTTTGCATCAGATGCTAAAATATTGGAGCTTCAGCATCAGTCCTTCCAATGAATATTCAGGAATAACTCCCATTATGATTGACTTGTTTGATCTCCTTGCAGTCCCGGGACTCTCAAAAGTCTTCTCCAACATCACAGTTTGAAAACATCAGTTCTTCTGGGCTCAGCTTTCTTTACGGTCCAACTCTCACATCCATACATGATTACTGGAAAAACCATAGCTTTGACTAGGTGGAATTTGTCAACAAAGTAATGTCTCTGCTTTTTAATACGCTGTCTAGGTTTGTCATAGGTTTTCTTCCAAGGAGCAAGCATCTTTTAATTTCATGGCTATAGTCACCATCTGCAGTGATTGTGGAGTGCAAGAAAATAAAATCTGTCCATTGTTTCCCCATCTATTTGCCATGAAGTAATGGGACCGGATGCCACGATGTTAGTTTTATGAATGTTGAATTTTAAGCCAGCTTTTTCACTCTCTTGTTTCACCTTCATCCAGAGGCTCTTTAGTCCCTCTTTGCTTTCTGCCATAAGGGTGGTGTTATATGCATATCTGAGGTTATTGATATGTCTCTGCTAGGAAGAGTCTTAACACTGGGGCTGATTAGGAAGAGAGATTTTAGGTAGCCTTGGCCATTCTGGCAGTCACAAGGGCAGTGCCCATATGCCATTGGTCCAGTCACAGGCAGGCGAGGTCATGACTGATAAGATTAGACCCAAAGTTGCCCCTGAGGACACGCTCTAGGGCCGCTGACCCAGTCCCTCACATGGTCACTTGGCTGGAAGGACCTGACAGTCAAAGATGAGCAGCTCTCCAGGCCCCAGCCCTTCCCCCAGGGACCCCTTACCTACCATGACCAGGTCAAGGAAGGACTTGTTCTCTGGCCTCCCATCAGCCATGGCCCTAGAGGCAGACACAGGAGCGCCGGAGCTCCTTGGAAGTGTCTGGATGAAATTTTCCAACAGAAAAAACCATCAAGGCCTCAGCCAGTGGGGTTAAGGGCAGCTGGTCAAGGCTCTCTGATCAGAGCCAATTCAAAGAAGAGCCTCCGTTAGAAACTGGCTGGCACCCTAGAGATTGGGCACCCTGGTTCCTGGCATTTGTACATGTGACCCCTCACCTGCCACAGCTCCCAGCCCTCCACAGGAGGCTCCTGGGAAGCCAAACTCCTCTGCAGCCTAGTGGGGGAACCAGGGTGGGGTCCAAGGGGCCCCAGGTCCTCTGGCATGGGAGGGGCAAAGGCCCCTCAAGAACGAGAGAACAGAACCAGAGGCTGTCAGGGGGTAGCCAAGGCTGGATGTGTCCTTCCCAGAGGTACTCGCTGTAGGCCAGCTCAGGTGGTCTCCAAAAACCTGTGTAGGGTCTCTGGGGGAGCTGGGCCCAGCAGGGACCAAGCCCTGCCCTCTGGGTACAAGCACCTGTCAGACCCTGGCAAACCGCTGAGCTTGTCAGAGCCTAAAAATCAAGTGAGTCAGGGAGATAAGACATGTACTAGCCAGTAAACTCACGGCCTCATGAATCACTCCAGTTCCAGGCAGCAGACTGCCACCTCCGTTTCCGCCTACATCACACACAGGTAGAGGCCCTGCTACCGACTGCTAGGACTCTTCCAGAGGTGTGGTGTGAGATCCAGGGATATGACCTTACTGGCAAGGATGGGGCAGGGAGCAAGGAGCACCCAGGACACCGAGACAGCCTGGGTAGAGGTTCTAGTGCTGTCTGTGCCTGCCCTGTGACCTGGACAACTTCAGCTCATCCCGAAAATGGGCCTATAGTGCCTGTCCTTCTCTGAGGACATCTCAGGTGAACCAAGGGAAGCACATCTGTTGAGTGACTAGCAGGCTGCTGTGTACATGTACACATGTGAGCACACACACACAAGGAGCTGTCCCTCCTGTGGTTGGTGTTTTATTACCTGGTCCAGGAGTCCATTTCTCTATAACATGCATAGTCACAATCAAGGCCATAGCCACTGTAAGGCACTAAACTGTGTCTCCTAAAATCGGTGTGTTGAAGGCCTAACCCCCAGCTTCTCCAGGTGTGACTGTTTTGGGAGATAGAGTCTTTAAAGAAGTGATTAAGAGGACTTCCCTGGTGGTCCAGTGGTTAAGACTCTGCACTTTCAGGGCAGGGGACAAAGGTTCAATCCCTAGTCAAGGAACTAATGTCCTGCATGCTGGGCCACACAGCCAAAACGAAAAAACAGACAAACAAACAAAAAACAGAATCAAGAAAGAAAAATAAAGAGGTTGTTAAGGTGACATGAGGTCATGTAAGCCCTAGTACAATCTGACTGGTGCCCTTGTAAGAAGAGGGAGAGATACCAGGAAAGGCCATCCAAGGATGCAGTGAGAAGGTGGCCGTCTGTAGGCCAAGGAGAGAGGCCTCAGGAGCAACCAACCCTCCTGACACCTTGATCTTGAACTTACAGCCTCCAGAACCGTGAAAAGATAAATTTTTTAAGTTTATTTTTGGCTGTTCTGGGCCTTCATTGCTGTGCGCCAGCTTTCTCTAGTTGCAGTGAGCAGGGGCCACTCTTCATTGCGCTGCCTGGGCTGGTCACTGCAGGGGCCTCTCTTGCTGCAGAGCATGGACTCCAGGGTGCAGGCTTCAGGAGCTGTGGTGTGTGGGCTCAGTAGCTGTGGTGCCTGGGTTTCGTCACCCTGAGGCATGTGGGATCTTAGTTCCCAGGCCAGGGATTGAACCCATGTCTTCTGCATTGGCAGGCAGATCCTTAAGTGGACCACCAGGAAAGTCCGTCATGTTTTTGTTATCTAAGTTCCCAGTCTGCGGTGCTTTGTTACAGTAGCTCCCGGACACTGATAGGTACTCTTAGTCACCAGGCTCACCCGCAGGCCGTCCTGGAGTGTCCTCGTTAGCTCCTCCCAAGGCCTCCTCTCAGGTGGTGTTTCCTTGGACTTGCCCTGCCTGCCCTCACATCTGGGGGAGGTGGGGGGTTGCCCTCACCATCTCCTGTAGGGCGGCTCATTCCCAGCCAGACCAGCAGCCCTCTCAAGCGTCCCTGGGACTCGGGCTTCTCTCTGGGCAGCAGGCTGGCAGCTGGGGCTGCTCCGGCCAGCACGGCTTGGTTAGCCCCTCAGCAGGGACCTGGAGCCAAGTGTGGGCACCCCTCACCTGTACCACTTCTGGTCCTCAGACCACCTAGTCTTCTTTCTCCTGGTTCCCGGTCAGACTGAGAACTCCTTCAGGAAGGCTCAGCGGGTGTTCCTGGAGGTTGGCCTCTCAACATTCTTCCATTCTTCCAGCTAGCGTTTCCATCCCTCGTCTAGCTGACACGGGCATTCAGGAGGATCTGACAAAGGAGAGTTGGGAACAATTAGAGCCTCAAGAGGACAGAGCTCATCTGCCCACCGGCCTGGGCCCTGGGGTCAGGTCTCCGTCAGCTAGCCCTTCAGCCCCTGAAGACAGGAAACAACAGTGTCTTCTCCACGTGACCCCTGACTCACTGACCTCTGACCCTGTAGCCACTCTGCTCAGAGGGCCCTAGCCTGAGGTCAAGAGGCTCACCACTGCTGGTGAGGAGCAGCTCCGGGGGCTACTCTGGCCACCAAGGGTCATGACCAGAGGTCATGAGAGAAGACAGACAAGCTTCTCTTGTACAGAACCACGGTGTCCAGAACTAAATTAACATAAGGCCCTTTTGTAGCCACCTCTAGAATAGAAAGAGTCTGCTTTCTCTCCTCAGCTCCAGAGGACGCTGTCGACTCTCCCCTCTCAGGAGGAACTTCCCTAGAACCCAGAGACCTTCTGACTCTGCCTGAGCTGGTCTTGGTCATCCCAGCTGCCCTCAGGGAAGCGATGGGCGAGGGGCTGGTCTTTCTGGCCAGGTTCGAGTGAAGGCTTTCATTCCTTGGACAGACAGTTGCCCTGATGTGTCCACTCGTTCACTGTTTATATGTCCACTCATTTATATGCCCATTCGTTTATTCGTAAGAAACTACAGAGCATCTCTGTCTGAGCCAGCCTCTGTGCTAGACTCTGGCCCAGGGTGGGTGGGAAAGCCGTGGAAAGGCCCCTTGTTTGTACAGGGACTCATGACTAATGTGAGGGATGAAGGAGCCCTTTCTCTAGAGGCAAGTGGGTGCCTGACAGTGAAGGAGACACACATGCACCCCAATAAAACTCTTGTGAGAAGCTCTTTGTGACTGGGCTATTTGTCTCTGAGCAGGTCTGGGGCCAGGACCCAGCTGCATACCTTGTTATCTTTGTGTTCCCAGGTCCATCACATGGGAGTGGTTGTTCTAGGCTGTGCTGGAGTGGGGTGTGAGAGGGGTGAGCGTTCAACGTAATGACCTCACGCCTCTTGCCCACTCCCAGGTGGTCCCCCTCGCCATCGAAATTGCTGGTGTCTCTTGAGTGCGGAACACGCCAAGGGCTGGCGGCGGCAGGACAGACCTCTCTGCGGGTGAGGCCAAGATCATCAGGGACATCGGGCCATCTCATCCTCTTGCTCTGACCCAAGCACTGGTGCCCAAGGGCCATGTATCCTAATTCTCAGCCTTTGTGCCTGACTGATCTCACTCAATGACAGAATTATCCAGTGGACTCCCAACAAGGGTTCTCTCTCCAGCCCCTGGCCTTTCCACTCCATCTTCTTCTCTGTCTTCTAAGACCACGTGTTCTTCAGCTCATCGTGTTGTTTCCTATTATATAGAGAAAATAGAAAATATTGGAGGGAACCCATTTTCCCTCCACCAAACTTTTAGGCCCCTGGCATCTGTGCCCAGGCCTGGCCCGCCATCCCAATGTCTATCTAAACCCAACTCTGTCTTGAGCTCTAGATCCCATTCCTCTTGCCTTCTCAGGGTCTCTACTCATCAATTCTTCCCTTCTTTATTATAATTTCCCCCCTCTCCATGGGATCTTTCCCACAGCACACATAGATTCTCTAGGAGCTCTCATCTCTTTAAAAAAAATGATATGAATGAACTTACATACAAAACAGAAATAGACTCCCAGAAAACAAACATATTTTTATCAAAGGAGAAAGTGGGGCAGGCAGGGAGGGATAAATTAGAAATTTATCTAATTTCTAATTAGATTAGGGGTTGGGGATTTCTAATTAGCAGTTGGGGATTGACGTATACACACTACTATAAAATAGAAGGCTTCTCCCATGGCTCAGTGGATAAAAAGAATCCACCTGCAGTGCAGGAGAGACAGGAGACATGGGTTCAATTCCCGTGTCAGGAAGATCCCCTGAGGACGGAAATGGCAACCCACTCCAGTGTTCTTGCCTGAAAAAATCCCATGGAAAGAGGAGCCAGGCAGGCTACAGTCTGTGGGGTCGCAAAGAGTCAGACACAACTGAGTGACTGGGCACACCCACATATAAAATAGATAAAGAACAAGGATCTACTGTATAGCACAGAGTACCATACTCAATATTCTGTAACTACCTATAAGGGAAAAGAATCTGAAAAATAATACTTATATGTATAACGGAATCATTTGCTATACACACTGTACTCCTGATATAAATGAATCCTTTGCTGCATACCTGAAACTAACACATCATTGTAAATCAACTATATTCCCATTAAAAAAATAATAAAAATAAAAGAAAAGCAAATCAGACAAAAAATGTCTGCCTTGATGCCCCTCTCCCTCCAGCAGCTGTTGTTCCCATAGGTCTTCATGGCAGAAGTTCCTTAAGAAGCTCTCTCTATCTGATGCTCTCACCTCTTCACTCCCATTTTCTCCACACCCAACCCTGCTGGCGTCCCATTACTGCTGCTCCATTAAAACCAGTCTTGTCAAGGTCTCTCTAGCGACCTCCTCGTTGTTGAAGCCAGTGGTCCCTCCTCTGCCCGGTTGCTGGATCTACCAGCAGCAGTGGGATGACTGGCTGCATCTCTTCATTGAAATGTTCTCTTCTCTTGGCTTCAGCGAAAATCACCTCCATGCTTTTCTCCTTTCTCTCTCTCTGCCCATGACAGGCTCCTCTGTTGGTTTCAGTCAATCTCTACATGTTGTCATGTGGCGGGGCTGGTTCTAGACTTTCTCTTCTCCTTTGGACACTACCTCGAGGCTTTAAAACCATTCATTGGCTGATGCCTCCTATACCTGCACCTCCTGCTCGGACCTCTCCACTGCACTACAGGCTCACATCTGCTTGTCATCTCCGTTTGGATATCTACCAGGCATTGCAAAGTTAACATAGGCAAGCCAAAACTTTTGCTTTCTGTCCCCACCCCAATTTGGTTTTCCCCATCTTGGTAACTGGCACCAATGTGTGTGAGGACATAGGGGTAGGCGTGGGTGTGTGCCTGTGACCAGAGTGGAGGTGATGTGTGTGACTGTGTGTGTGCTGAGCAAGTACATGCACGAGGGAGCAGAAAGGCAGGCTCTCCAGGCAGAAGGACCAGTTCAAGGGCAAGTCCCTGCAAGGCTGGCAGGAGTGT
>SJYC01027826.1:0-36527 GCA_006408675.1 Madoqua kirkii | reverse complement strand
GAAAAGTTCCATGCTCACAGCCACAGGCCCAGGATAGACTTGCAATCTCTTCCCATCCAGGCAAACCCCTGGGCTCCTGGTGGAAATGGAGAGTGGTTCACACACACACACACACCCCACCAGCAGCAATGAACTGAATCTCAGGCCCTTGACCACGGTTGCTGGAGTGGGGGAGTGGGGAGGCAGGGATGGGCGCAGGAATGACCTGAGGACCTGAATTCGTTTATTCATTCAACAGTTACAAGTGTGCTTGAATGTCAGGGTGCTGTGGTTGCCTTAGGGCACGGCAACCATCCGCAAAAAACCCTGACAGCCCTGGGAGCTGACAGTGAGGTGAGGTCTCTGCCAACGAGAGGACTGGATGAAGTGGTCCTGAGGGACCCTCCAGGCTGGCCATGTGTAATCCTTGGTCACTGCGTCCTGGTCTCTGCTTGTTGTTCAGTCACTCTGTCATGTCCAACTCTTGGAGACCCCATGGACTGCAGCACACCAGGCTTCCTTGCCCTTCACCCTTTCCTCAGCTTGCTCAAACTCATGTCCATTGAGTCGGTGATGCCATCCAAACATCTAGTCCTCTGTCACCCCCTTCTCCTTCTGCCTTCAATCTTTCCCAGCATCAGAGTCTTTCCTAACGAGTCAGTTCTTTGCATCAGATGCTAAAATATTGGAGCTTCAGCATCAGTCCTTCCAATGAATATTCAGGAATAACTCCCATTATGATTGACTTGTTTGATCTCCTTGCAGTCCCGGGACTCTCAAAAGTCTTCTCCAACATCACAGTTTGAAAACATCAGTTCTTCTGGGCTCAGCTTTCTTTACGGTCCAACTCTCACATCCATACATGATTACTGGAAAAACCATAGCTTTGACTAGGTGGAATTTGTCAACAAAGTAATGTCTCTGCTTTTTAATACGCTGTCTAGGTTTGTCATAGGTTTTCTTCCAAGGAGCAAGCATCTTTTAATTTCATGGCTATAGTCACCATCTGCAGTGATTGTGGAGTGCAAGAAAATAAAATCTGTCCATTGTTTCCCCATCTATTTGCCATGAAGTAATGGGACCGGATGCCACGATGTTAGTTTTATGAATGTTGAATTTTAAGCCAGCTTTTTCACTCTCTTGTTTCACCTTCATCCAGAGGCTCTTTAGTCCCTCTTTGCTTTCTGCCATAAGGGTGGTGTTATATGCATATCTGAGGTTATTGATATGTCTCTGCTAGGAAGAGTCTTAACACTGGGGCTGATTAGGAAGAGAGATTTTAGGTAGCCTTGGCCATTCTGGCAGTCACAAGGGCAGTGCCCATATGCCATTGGTCCAGTCACAGGCAGGCGAGGTCATGACTGATAAGATTAGACCCAAAGTTGCCCCTGAGGACACGCTCTAGGGCCGCTGACCCAGTCCCTCACATGGTCACTTGGCTGGAAGGACCTGACAGTCAAAGATGAGCAGCTCTCCAGGCCCCAGCCCTTCCCCCAGGGACCCCTTACCTACCATGACCAGGTCAAGGAAGGACTTGTTCTCTGGCCTCCCATCAGCCATGGCCCTAGAGGCAGACACAGGAGCGCCGGAGCTCCTTGGAAGTGTCTGGATGAAATTTTCCAACAGAAAAAACCATCAAGGCCTCAGCCAGTGGGGTTAAGGGCAGCTGGTCAAGGCTCTCTGATCAGAGCCAATTCAAAGAAGAGCCTCCGTTAGAAACTGGCTGGCACCCTAGAGATTGGGCACCCTGGTCTCCTGGCATTTGTACATGTGACCCCTCACCTGCCACAGCTCCCAGCCCTCCACAGGAGGCTCCTGGGAAGCCAAACTCCTCTGCAGCCTAGTGGGGGAACCAGGGTGGGGTCCAAGGGGCCCCAGGTCCTCTGGCATGGGAGGGGCAAAGGCCCCTCAAGAACGAGAGAACAGAACCAGAGGCTGTCAGGGGGTAGCCAAGGCTGGATGTGTCCTTCCCAGAGGTACTCGCTGTAGGCCAGCTCAGGTGGTCTCCAAAAACCTGTGTAGGGTCTCTGGGGGAGCTGGGCCCAGCAGGGACCAAGCCCTGCCCTCTGGGTACAAGCACCTGTCAGACCCTGGCAAACCGCTGAGCTTGTCAGAGCCTAAAAATCAAGTGAGTCAGGGAGATAAGACATGTACTAGCCAGTAAACTCACGGCCTCATGAATCACTCCAGTTCCAGGCAGCAGACTGCCACCTCCGTTTCCGCCTACATCACACACAGGTAGAGGCCCTGCTACCGACTGCTAGGACTCTTCCAGAGGTGTGGTGTGAGATCCAGGGATATGACCTTACTGGCAAGGATGGGGCAGGGAGCAAGGAGCACCCAGGACACCGAGACAGCCTGGGTAGAGGTTCTAGTGCTGTCTGTGCCTGCCCTGTGACCTGGACAACTTCAGCTCATCCCGAAAATGGGCCTATAGTGCCTGTCCTTCTCTGAGGACATATCAGGTGAACCAAGGGAAGCACATCTGTTGAGTGACTAGCAGGCTGCTGTGTACATGTACACATGTGAGCACACACACACAAGGAGCTGTCCCTCCTGTGGTTGGTGTTTTATTACCTGGTCCAGGAGTCCATTTCTCTATAACATGCATAGTCACAATCAAGGCCATAGCCACTGTAAGGCACTAAACTGTGTCTCCTAAAATCGGTGTGTTGAAGGCCTAACCCCCAGCTTCTCCAGGTGTGACTGTTTTGGGAGATAGAGTCTTTAAAGAAGTGATTAAGAGGACTTCCCTGGTGGTCCAGTGGTTAAGACTCTGCACTTTCAGGGCAGGGGACAAAGGTTCAATCCCTAGTCAAGGAACTAATGTCCTGCATGCTGGGCCACACAGCCAAAACGAAAAAACAGACAAACAAACAAAAAACAGAATCAAGAAAGAAAAATAAAGAGGTTGTTAAGGTGACATGAGGTCATGTAAGCCCTAGTACAATCTGACTGGTGCCCTTGTAAGAAGAGGGAGAGATACCAGGAAAGGCCATCCAAGGATGCAGTGAGAAGGTGGCCGTCTGTAGGCCAAGGAGAGAGGCCTCAGGAGCAACCAACCCTCCTGACACCTTGATCTTGAACTTACAGCCTCCAGAACCGTGAAAAGATAAATTTTTTAAGTTTATTTTTGGCTGTTCTGGGCCTTCATTGCTGTGCGCCAGCTTTCTCTAGTTGCAGTGAGCAGGGGCCACTCTTCATTGCGCTGCCTGGGCTGGTCACTGCAGGGGCCTCTCTTGCTGCAGAGCATGGACTCCAGGGTGCAGGCTTCAGGAGCTGTGGTGTGTGGGCTCAGTAGCTGTGGTGCCTGGGTTTCGTCACCCTGAGGCATGTGGGATCTTAGTTCCCAGGCCAGGGATTGAACCCATGTCTTCTGCATTGGCAGGCAGATCCTTAAGTGGACCACCAGGAAAGTCCGTCATGTTTTTGTTATCTAAGTTCCCAGTCTGCGGTGCTTTGTTACAGTAGCTCCCGGACACTGATAGGTACTCTTAGTCACCAGGCTCACCCGCAGGCCGTCCTGGAGTGTCCTCGTTAGCTCCTCCCAAGGCCTCCTCTCAGGTGGTGTTTCCTTGGACTTGCCCTGCCTGCCCTCACATCTGGGGGAGGTGGGGGGTTGCCCTCACCATCTCCTGTAGGGCGGCTCATTCCCAGCCAGACCAGCAGCCCTCTCAAGCGTCCCTGGGACTCGGGCTTCTCTCTGGGCAGCAGGCTGGCAGCTGGGGCTGCTCCGGCCCAGCACGGCTTGGTTAGCCCCTCAGCAGGGACCTGGAGCCAAGTGTGGGCACCCCTCACCTGTACCACTTCTGGTCCTCAGACCACCTAGTCTTCTTTCTCCTGGTTCCCGGTCAGACTGAGAACTCCTTCAGGAAGGCTCAGCGGGTGTTCCTGGAGGTTGGCCTCTCAACATTCTTCCATTCTTCCAGCTAGCGTTTCCATCCCTCGTCTAGCTGACACGGGCATTCAGGAGGATCTGACAAAGGAGAGTTGGGAACAATTAGAGCCTCAAGAGGACAGAGCTCATCTGCCCACCGGCCTGGGCCCTGGGGTCAGGTCTCCGTCAGCTAGCCCTTCAGCCCCTGAAGACAGGAAACAACAGTGTCTTCTCCACGTGACCCCTGACTCACTGACCTCTGACCCTGTAGCCACTCTGCTCAGAGGGCCCTAGCCTGAGGTCAAGAGGCTCACCACTGCTGGTGAGGAGCAGCTCCGGGGGCTACTCTGGCCACCAAGGGTCATGACCAGAGGTCATGAGAGAAGACAGACAAGCTTCTCTTGTACAGAACCACGGTGTCCAGAACTAAATTAACATAAGGCCCTTTTGTAGCCACCTCTAGAATAGAAAGAGTCTGCTTTCTCTCCTCAGCTCCAGAGGACGCTGTCGACTCTCCCCTCTCAGGAGGAACTTCCCTAGAACCCAGAGACCTTCTGACTCTGCCTGAGCTGGTCTTGGTCATCCCAGCTGCCCTCAGGGAAGCGATGGGCGAGGGGCTGGTCTTTCTGGCCAGGTTCGAGTGAAGGCTTTCATTCCTTGGACAGACAGTTGCCCTGATGTGTCCACTCGTTCACTGTTTATATGTCCACTCATTTATATGCCCATTCGTTTATTCGTAAGAAACTACAGAGCATCTCTGTCTGAGCCAGCCTCTGTGCTAGACTCTGGCCCAGGGTGGGTGGGAAAGCCGTGGAAAGGCCCCTTGTTTGTACAGGGACTCATGACTAATGTGAGGGATGAAGGAGCCCTTTCTCTAGAGGCAAGTGGGTGCCTGACAGTGAAGGAGACACACATGCACCCCAATAAAACTCTTGTGAGAAGCTCTTTGTGACTGGGCTATTTGTCTCTGAGCAGGTCTGGGGCCAGGACCCAGCTGCATACCTTGTTATCTTTGTGTTCCCAGGTCCATCACATGGGAGTGGTTGTTCTAGGCTGTGCTGGAGTGGGGTGTGAGAGGGGTGAGCGTTCAACGTAATGACCTCACGCCTCTTGCCCACTCCCAGGTGGTCCCCCTCGCCATCGAAATTGCTGGTGTCTCTTGAGTGCGGAACACGCCAAGGGCTGGCGGCGGCAGGACAGACCTCTCTGCGGGTGAGGCCAAGATCATCAGGGACATCGGGCCATCTCATCCTCTTGCTCTGACCCAAGCACTGGTGCCCAAGGGCCATGTATCCTAATTCTCAGCCTTTGTGCCTGACTGATCTCACTCAATGACAGAATTATCCAGTGGACTCCCAACAAGGGTTCTCTCTCCAGCCCCTGGCCTTTCCACTCCATCTTCTTCTCTGTCTTCTAAGACCACGTGTTCTTCAGCTCATCGTGTTGTTTCCTATTATATAGAGAAAATAGAAAATATTGGAGGGAACCCATTTTCCCTCCACCAAACTTTTAGGCCCCTGGCATCTATGCCCAGGCCTGGCCCGCCATCCCAATGTCTATCTAAACCAACTCTGTCTTGAGCTCTAGATCCCATTCCTCTTGCCTTCTCAGGGTCTCTACTCATCAATTCTTCCCTTCTTTATTATAATTTCCCCCCTCTCCATGGGATCTTTCCCACAGCACACATAGATTCTCTAGGAGCTCTCATCTCTTTAAAAAAAATGATATGAATGAACTTACATACAAAACAGAAATAGACTCCCAGAAAACAAACATATTTTTATCAAAGGAGAAAGTGGGGCAGGCAGGGAGGGATAAATTAGAAATTTATCTAATTTCTAATTAGATTAGGGGTTGGGGATTTCTAATTAGCAGTTGGGGATTGACGTATACACACTACTATAAAATAGAAGGCTTCTCCCATGGCTCAGTGGATAAAAAGAATCCACCTGCAGTGCAGGAGAGACAGGAGACATGGGTTCAATTCCCGTGTCAGGAAGATCCCCTGAGGACGGAAATGGCAACCCACTCCAGTGTTCTTGCCTGAAAAAATCCCATGGAAAGAGGAGCCAGGCAGGCTACAGTCTGTGGGGTCGCAAAGAGTCAGACACAACTGAGTGACTGGGCACACCCACATATAAAATAGATAAAGAACAAGGATCTACTGTATAGCACAGAGTACCATACTCAATATTCTGTAACTACCTATAAGGGAAAAGAATCTGAAAAATAATACTTATATGTATAACGGAATCATTTGCTATACACACTGTACTCCTGATATAAATGAATCCTTTGCTGCATACCTGAAACTAACACATCATTGTAAATCAACTATATTCCCATTAAAAAAATAATAAAAATAAAAGAAAAGCAAATCAGACAAAAAATGTCTGCCTTGATGCCCCTCTCCCTCCAGCAGCTGTTGTTCCCATAGGTCTTCATGGCAGAAGTTCCTTAAGAAGCTCTCTCTATCTGATGCTCTCACCTCTTCACTCCCATTTTCTCCACACCCAACCCTGCTGGCGTCCCATTACTGCTGCTCCATTAAAACCAGTCTTGTCAAGGTCTCTCTAGCGACCTCCTCGTGTTGAAGCCAGTGGTCCCTCCTCTGCCCGGTTGCTGGATCTACCAGCAGCAGTGGGATGACTGGCTGCATCTCTTCATTGAAATGTTCTCTTCTCTTGGCTTCAGCGAAAATCACCTCCATGCTTTTCTCCTTTCTCTCTCTCTGCCCATGACAGGCTCCTCTGTTGGTTTCAGTCAATCTCTACATGTTGTCATGTGGCGGGGCTGGTTCTAGACTTTCTCTTCTCCTTTGGACACTACCTCGAGGCTTTAAAACCATTCATTGGCTGATGCCTCCTATACCTGCACCTCCTGCTCGGACCTCTCCACTGCACTACAGGCTCACATCTGCTTGTCATCTCCGTTTGGATATCTACCAGGCATTGCAAAGTTAACATAGGCAAGCCAAAACTTTTGCTTTCTGTCCCCACCCCAATTTGGTTTTCCCCATCTTGGTAACTGGCACCAATGTGTGTGAGGACATAGGGGTAGGCGTGGGTGTGTGCCTGTGACCAGAGTGGAGGTGATGTGTGTGACTGTGTGTGTGCTGAGCAAGTACATGCACGAGGGAGCAGAAAGGCAGGCTCTCCAGGCAGAAGGACCAGTTCAAGGGCAAGTCCCTGCAAGGCTGGCAGGAGTGTCCCTGATTTCGCCTCGACACCCAGGCACGGGGAGTGGAAGGAGGACCCAGCTCTACCCTCTGCATGTGGTGGCTGAGGTCTTGCGGTGTCTTCTTGGGCAGGACTTCTTTCATCTACATGGCTCTTTCTTCAGCCACTGAGGTCTAAGTCCTTTGATTTTTGCCTCCCCAGTGCCTCGTCCAGGCTCTGGCACACTGTCAGAACCCAGCAGTCATTAAAGGAATAAATGAAGAAATGAATGATCTAGGTCCAGGCGATGGCCTCCAAGTCACCCAGGGAGAAAGTGAAGACAGCCCTTCTCCAGGTGGGCAGGTCAGAGGCTCTGCAGGTGCTGTTTTCAGAACCGCCTTCACTGTGCTCTCACGCTCTCTGGCTCTTTGTAGAATCAGATGTCCCCACCTGAAGCCTGTCCAGCACATTCTCGCATGTACTCTGGGTGGGTGCCTCTTCAAGGTGAGCCCCAGGAGCAGTCTTGGCATTTATGGACATGCTTATCACATTGCAGTTTAGATGCCTATTTCTCTCCATCATGCCTCCATGTTTGGGCCTCCAGGGTTGGGACCATATCAGATTCGGTTTTGGTTTTATCACCACTGCCTGGTCTCTGTTCATTTATTCAACAGCGATGTATTGAGCATCCTCTAAGGTGTCAAGCACTGTTTCAGATGCAGGAGCTATGGCAGTGAAGGTGAGAGAGAAGTTCCCTGCCCTCCTGGAGCTTCCATCTTAGTTGGGAGAGAGAAAACAAAACAAGTAAACAGATACTCAAAACAGATCATTTTAATGATGATAAGTGCTGTAAATAGAACATATCAGAGTGCTGCAGCGAGAGAGCCTAGAGGGATCAGAGAATGCTGCCTTAAGGAGGTGATGCTTGTGCTGAGGCAGGCAATGATCTGGGAGAGAACATTCCAAGCAGAGAAAGAGCTAAGGAGCTCCCCACGTTTGAACGGTAGGATGAAAGCTGATGTAGAGGGGGTGTTGGGAGACGCAGGTAGGGGCCCTGCTGTTTACAGAACTGCAGGTGAAGAATCCAGATTTTATTACAGTAACAAGAGGGAAGTGACATGATCTGAAGATAACTGTGGCTGTGATGGTAATCTGAATTGTAGGGGACAAGAGGATTGGGAGGCTCTAACAGCCCTGTGGCTGAGACTGTGGCAGGGATGGAGAAGAAGCGGATCAGGATATACTGAATGGAGTTCACAGGACTTGTGATGACGCTCACATGGTGAGGAAGAGAAAGTGGGAATCCAGGATGCCTTCTAGTCTTGAGAGATGGAGTCCAATGTGCCCCTGCGTCCTCACTCAACCTCTCCATCCCAGTGTGCACATACAGCTCACACATCACACTCCCGTCCTACAGAGGGAAGAAGCTCCCTCGCTTGGGAGGACTCAACACATTTTTAATACAGACAACCCAGACGAGGTAATATAACCTGAATGATAACATATCACATAATGGGAGGATTCAGACAGGTTTCTTGGAAGAGGAGAATTTGAGCTAAGTCTTGAACAAGGTCATGCACTGGTAAAAATGAGAAAGAAAGGAGTTTGTTTCCTGATTTAAATTTTTTATTTTGTATTGGGATATAGCCTATTAGCAATGTTCTGAAAGTTTCAGGTGAATAATAAGGAACTCAGCCATATATATATATACACATATATGTATCCATTTTCCCCTAAACGCCCCTCCCATTCAGGCTAACCCTAACTTTGAGCAGAGTTCAACAGCGATGTATTGAGCATCCTCTAAGGTGTCAAGCACTGTTTCAGATGCAGGAGCTATGGCAGTGAAGGTGAGAGAGAAGTTCCCTGCCCTCCTGGAGCTTCCATCTTAGTTGGGAGAGAGAAAACAAAACAAGTAAACAGATACTCAAAACAGATCATTTTAATGATGATAAGTGCTGTAAATAGAACATATCAGAGTGCTGCAGCGAGAGAGCCTAGAGGGATCAGAGAATGCTGCCTTAAGGAGGTGATGCTTGTGCTGAGGCAGGCAATGATCTGGGAGAGAACATTCCAAGCAGAGAAAGAGCTAAGGAGCTCCCCACGTTTGAACGGTAGGATGAAAGCTGATGTAGAGGGGGTGTTGGGAGACGCAGGTAGGGGCCCTGCTGTTTACAGAACTGCAGGTGAAGAATCCAGATTTTATTACAGTAACAAGAGGGAAGTGACATGATCTGAAGATAACTGTGGCTGTGATGGTAATCTGAATTGTAGGGGACAAGAGGATTGGGAGGCTCTAACAGCCCTGTGGCTGAGACTGTGGCAGGGATGGAGAAGAAGCGGATCAGGATATACTGAATGGAGTTC
Source organism: Madoqua kirkii (assembly GCA_006408675.1). Classification (NCBI taxonomy): domain Eukaryota; kingdom Metazoa; phylum Chordata; class Mammalia; order Artiodactyla; family Bovidae; genus Madoqua; species Madoqua kirkii. The sequence continues at coordinate 27,146 of SJYC01027826.1, read as the reverse complement.
ACAGGACTTGTGATGACGCTCACATGGTGAGGAAGAGAAAGTGGGAATCCAGGATGCCTTCTAGTCTTGAGAGATGGAGTCCAATGTGCCCCTGCGTCCTCACTCAACCTCTCCATCCCAGTGTGCACATACAGCTCACACATCACACTCCCGTCCTACAGAGGGAAGAAGCTCCCTCGCTTGGGAGGACTCAACACATTTTTAATACAGACAACCCAGGACGAGGTAATATAACCTGAATGATAACATATCACATAATGGGAGGATTCAGACAGGTTTCTTGGAAGAGGAGAATTTGAGCTAAGTCTTGAACAAGGTCATGCATTGGTAAAAATGAGAAAGAAAGGAGTTTGTTTCCTGATTTAAATTTTTTATTTTGTATTGGGATATAGCCTATTAGCAATGTTCTGAAAGTTTCAGGTGAATAATAAGGAACTCAGCCATATATATATATACACATATATGTATCCATTTTCCCCTAAACGCCCCTCCCATTCAGGCTAACCCTAACTTTGAGCAGAGTTCCCTGTACTATCCTGTAGGACCTTGTTGGTTATCCATTATAAATACAGCAGTGAGTACATGTCCCAGAGAAGGCAATGGCACCCCACTCCAGTACTCTTGCCTGGAAAATCCCATGGACGGAAGAGCCTGGTAGGCTGCAGTCCATGGGTTCGCTAGGAGTCGGACATGACTGAGCGACTTCACTTTCACTTTTCACTTTAATGCATTGGAGAAGGAAATGGCAGCCCACTCCAGTGTTCTTGCCTGGAGAATCCCAAGAACGGGGGAGCCTGGTGGGCCACTGTCTATGGGGTCGCACAGAGTTAGACACAACTGAAGCGACTTAGCAGCAGCAGCACATGTCCATCCCAAACTCTCTAACTTTCCTTTCCCTTCATCCTTCCCTCAGCAACTGAAAGTTCATTCTCTGTCTGTGAGTAAGGGTTTATTGTTTTAAAGGCACAATCAGGCTCTTCAAGCTACAAAAAAAGATGATGTATTGACTTATGAACTGATACATCAGGGTGGGTGTGACTTCATACAGTCTTGGATCCAGAGGCTAGAATGATTCCAACAGAACTCTGTCTCTCTCCTGTTTTCTCTCTTTTTGGCCAAGCCACATTGCTTGGGGGATCTTGGTTCCCTAACCAGGGACTAAACCTGGGCTCTAGGTGGTGAGAGTGCAGAGTCCTAACTATTGGGCCACCAGGGAATTCCCTCTGTCTCTATATTGTCTAACTGGGTTCTCACTACATGAGAGGCCGTACTGACTTGAGCAATTCAAGTGGATAAAAACTGTCTCTCCCAAGAGCTCCAGAAGAAAAAGACTTGGAGGACTTTAGCTGACATCTTCCAAGGTCACAGGGCCATTTCTGAACCAACTCCTGTAGTCAAGATATGGATTTCTCTGATTGGCTAAGCCTGAAGCATGTTCCAACTTCTCTAGCAGGCCAAACTTCACCCATATAACATGGAATGAGTTTCCTAAGGTAAAAAATGGCTCTGTAATCAGAAGAGGAGGGTGGTTACTAAACAGGTTAATTAGCAGAGGTCAAATACCCCTTTCTTAAATACCAGCCCCTCTCTTGGCTATAGCATTCCATATTTTTAACTATTTCCACGTGATTTATCCAGTTTCCTTATCAGGAGATAATCTTGAGCCAGGTATGATTATCAACCTTGCTTTACTATAGACCAAGAGCACTTTCAGATATTGAAGTTGATTTTTCTGTTCTACCATCATAGAGGCTAAAGAATCACCTTGGAGTCCTTTGAGCCATCTTCTCTAGAAGGACAAATGACCTTGGAGCTCTGGGGTAAACCTTTCTCAGAAGGGAGCAGGCGTGGAAGTGAGGGATCAGTTCTTGACACACTAAGGCTGAGATGTCTTTGGGACACCCAAGGGGAACAGCCCAAGATCCAGCTGGGCATATGAAAGTGGAGTCTCCCCTTACCATGGCCAGACACCCACTGGCTAGGTCTGAGCTTCTTTCCCCGCATGTTAAAGTGATCAGTTCAGGGGAACCCATTCATTCATAGTGGGGCTGAGGCCCTGAAAGCAAGTAAGACGTGAAGATGGGGTGGGGGAAAGTGGTGTAAAGAGATCTACCTGGGTTTGTCCCCTCTGTGCCAGGGAGAGTCCAGCCAAGAGGACCTCTAGACCTGAATCCATCCCCCATCACTGCCCACTTCTCTCCTTGGTGCCTCAGCTGTCACTGCTAACACTGCAGGTCTACGTAAGCTGGTCTCCAAAGATGGTCCCCAATGATGCACACTTCCCAGCATTCGTGCCCGGATGTAGTCCCCTTCCCACTGACTGTAGGCAGGCTGGTGATGTAACAGAAGGAAAAGGGGCAGGGCACAACTTTTGAAAGAAGGACATAGCCCAAGGATACAACATAAACCGACTAGAACCAAATGGGACCAAGATGGCAGACAAGACTAGACCTCGATCCTCAATCAGCAAGTGAAATCACACACTCAGAGGTGCCATGACAGTTCCAAGGCACTGTTAAAAGACCAAGGAGTGGGTGGCGGCCCAAATCCTGGAAATTGCATCCCCTTCCCCAAAATAGTTGAAATAATCCTCCCACTCATTAACTTATGAAATTACCCAGCCTGTGAAAACTAACCACGCCACATTTCACGGCCGCACCTGCCCTCTGAGATAGCCCACACCCTGTCTACAGATTCTCTCTGAATCTGAATGGGTAAAAAAATCCACTTCTTACCTATCACTTTGTCTCTCACTAAATTCTTTCTGCGATGAGACGCTAGGAACCTGAACTTTATTAAGCTCTGAAACCAGGTACAGTGGGTTTTGGCTGGGTTCAAGTCCTAGCCACGTGGGTTCAAGACCCAGGCAGAGTTTTGGCTGGGCTCAAGTCCCAGCCACATGGGTTCAAGTCCCATTATGAAGTAAATGGTTTCAGTGACACACTACTCAACAGAATGTGGCAGAAGCGATTCCATGCCAATTTCAGCCTTAGCCTTTACAAGGAATGGCAGGCTCTACAAAAAACGGTAGGTTCTACTTCCTCTTTCTTGCAAGTTCACTTTTGAGATCCTTGAGTCACTGTGTAAGATGTCTGGCTACCCTGCCGAAGGGCCCATGTGGAGAGACCACATGGAGAAGAAGAGAGGACTGGCTGACCCAGCATCTTCGTCAGCCTCTACACGACTCCAGCCTCTACCTCTACCTAAATGCCCTGCATGAGAGATCGCCAAGCAAGACCAGCAGCTGAACCCAGTTAACTACAGAACCAGAAGAAATAATAAAGTAGTGGTTGTTTTCAAGCCCCTGATTTTGGGGGCGGTTTGTTATGCAGTGATAGACAATGAAAAACAATCTCCCAGCTGGAGAGATTGGCTGGTATTTCTCTCGCGCGCTGCCTTCCTCCCAGCAAGTCAGGACCACGTGAATCATCATGTTACTGACCATTCTGAGCAGGCCAGCTAGCTTTTGGAACAAGTACAGGAAGAGGTTGCACATGCTGTCAGATTCCAGCACCGAGCTTCCAAACGACTCACAAAACCCAGTTCCCATGGGGCTGGAGACCAAAACAGGGGGCTGGCTGGCTCCTCAGCTCTGCCTCCACGTGCTGGCCCAGAGAAGCAGATGGCGAGTTCAGGTGCCGTTCAGATGCCCTTGCACAGCTCTGAGATTGAAGGCTGCGGTATAGTGGGATAGGGTGGGGGAGCCACTTCCCAGCCTGGCTCACAGGGAAACAGGCCATCAGATCGTAGCTCTGCCATCTTGGTCCCGCCTGGATCCACACTACCTTCCCCATCGCACCAGACCTGACTCCTCTGCTGCAACCGCGTGCTTCGTCCTGGACTGTCTCCTTCCCGACTCCCAACTTCTACAGGCCCAAACGTCACCCTGCAACTGTAAGCACTTCTCAGTTCTGAGGAATCTTTCACTCTCTTTCCCCCAGATCTCCAGGATCATGGGGTCATTGTCATAAGCAGCCTGTATTCACTGACATGTGTCATGTGTGACTCTTGCCCCATCAGAGCGTGAGCTTCTATGATAGAAGCTTCTAAGATAGAGAGCAGGGACTATGGCTTCACTTCCTTCTAATACATTCATTATTGAATTCATCTGATCATATATTCACTCAGCAATCCACCATGTGCCAGAATCTCTGTTTGGTTCCAGGACATAAAGTGAAATTGTATTTTTCCCTGCCTTGGAGTCATATTTGGGACATTGTCCAGTTAGACAGTCAGATGTGGAAAGAGACAATTATTGCCATAATGTATATTATATAGAGAGCCTTCCCTAGTGGCTCAGATGGTAAAGAATCATGGACAGAGGAGCTGGCAGGCTGCAGTCCAAAGGGTCACAAAGAGTCAGACACGATTGAGCAACTAACACTTTTCATATCATATTAATATGATGATGGAATGGAGGTGTGTACACAGTGCAGCAGGAGCACAGGCAAGTCCCTAGGGCAGCCTTGCAAGAGATGAATTCACCAGTGACCATTGTATGGCAGGCTCTATTCTAAGCTCTTCATTTATTTTTGTTTCCTTCTTCATTATTTTGAAGTGCTAAAAGTGTGAATTATTATTATTCTAGAATAGGTAAATATAGACAAATACAGAATTCAGAAGGTGTTAATGCCCCTTTGAGCCTTTCCAGAGAGCACACCTTTGTCCAGATTTTGTGGCTTCCGGATTTTACACATAACTCCATGTGCACACCCCCACGAGCACACACACACACAGTTTTTCATAAATGATCACACAATATTCTGCATTTCTGCTTTTTTTCCAAGTGAAAATCTTGAAACTCATTTCATATCACTGTAGATACACTTCATTCTTGGCTAATAACTGCACAGTGTCAGTATTCCATTATTTGAAGATATTAGAATTTCAGGTCAATTCAGTTGCTCTGTCATGTCCTTCTCTTTGAAACCCCACGGACTGCAGCACGTCAGGCTTCCCAGTCCATCAACAACTCCCGAAGCTTACTCAAACTCACGTCCATCGAGTCGTTGATGCCATCCAACCATCTCATCCTCTGTTGTACCCTTCTCCTCCCACCTTCGATCTTTCCCAGCATCAGGGTCTTTTCAAATGAGTCAGTTCTTTGCATCAGGTGACCAAAGTATTGGAGTTTCAGCTTTACTATAATTTAACCAATACCCATTAATGGCTATTCATGCTTATTCTAATTGTTCACAATTACAAATAATGTTACAATGAATAACCTTGTGCATGTATTATTTTGAATAAGTGTCACATATTTACAGAATAAATTCATAGAAGTGCAACTGCTGGGACAAGGGCAGCTACATTTAAAATGTTAATGCTCTCCATCTAACATTTAGTCCTTAAAAACACATCACTAAGCCCTATAAAGCTTTTCTTCTAATCTCTTAATAGAACTCTTTTCTGCCACAACCAAAAGAGCCAGGTGGGCAGAGGAGAGGAGTAAAAAGACAGCCCTTCTTTTTAAAATGCTCCTCTTTTTCCTTTATCTTTTAAATATAAATTTCATGTATGAATACATACTATATATAAAGTATAAGTAAAATAATAATACAATAGCATTTAGTAATACAAATAGGAAATTTAAAGATATAAATATATAACAAATTTAAATATAAAATTCAACAAGAGAACACACGGTCCAAGAACCACGTGCAGCCGCCTTGGGACGGCAAGGCAGAGTCTGCCCCAGAAAGGAGGGCAGGAAGCCTGGCCAGGCTCCCCAGTCAGAGTCCCGGGTGGCGCCTCACCTGCTGCCAAGTTCAGCTTCCTAAGCCAATCAGTGGCCTCCAGAAGGGCCTGATGGATGGGAGACCGGATTCAGCCCTTGGGGGAGGGGCTTCCCAGGGGACTGTGACCCCTGGAGGATTAGGAGAGGCTAACCAGGCAGACCAGGAGTGAGGAGGCGCCCAGACAGAGGAAGGGACAGGCAGAGGTGGGAATTGGGAGGCATTCTGAGAGCTGGTATGGTTCAGAGCAGCTGCAGCTTGTGAGGTTGGGTGGATGGGGGCGAAGGGAGGGCACACCCGAGGCGCGGCCCTTTCTGATACATTTCTTTCATCTTTTGCACGAAGTGACCAGAGTTTCACCTGTGACTGGGCAATCACAGGTGAGACTGAAAAATCGGTTTCCTGCACTCTCCTTGCAGCCCCACCCAGGGTTCAGACGTCTGAGACCCAGCCTCTTGCTCCTCAGCCTGGTGACCCCAAAGCGCAGTCCCCCTTGGAGACCTGGCATCAGACAGTCCCCAAGGGGCCTCGCTGGAGCATCCGTGCCGAGCCGCCCGTGAGGGAGAAGGCTGACCAGCAGAAAAGCTCTGGGTGTGCCAGGCCCCGCCCCACCGGGTGTGGGGGTGCGGGTGTGACCTACCCTTTCTCCACCGAGCCCTCAGAAACTTTCTCCAGGATTTACCATTCCTCCTTATCTCAGATGGCCTTTCAGTGCCTTTGACCCTATAGCTGGGTGAGGCAAGAACAGAAAGGACAGGGGCTGGGGAAGAGGAATTTGCCCTCCACTGTGTCTTGAGCCTCCAGGCCTCCAGGGGAGAGGCTCTGCCTCCCTGACTTGCCACCAGCTGGTCCCAGACCCCGTCATCATCGCGGTACCCACAGCTGGCCTCCTGATCACTGCCTCTGATCACATCCACAGCTGAACTGTGGCTCCCCTCTGCGTCACTCTGCTGGGCCACTTACACACAAAGGCACATTCTTTTCAATGACTGAAAAGGCCCTCATCATCACAGCCTACCTGTCTGCCCTCACCTGTCCCCCTTCCCATCACCCTCTGGGCTGCAGGCAGCGAGTCCCACAGCCATTCCCTGAAAGCACGGAGGCTCATGCCTTCATCCCTGTGGCTGCTGTAACCAACGACCACAGACTAGTGGTTCCAAATCACTCAGGTTGATCATCTTCCGGTTCTGGAAGTCCGAAGTCCAAAGATGGGTCTTAAGGGGCTGATATCAAGGTGCCAGCATACCAATGTCCCTCCAGAGGTTCTAGGAAGGAACCCATTTCCTTACCTTTTCTGGCTTCAAAATGCCACCTGATTCCTTGATTCGTGGCTCCTTCCTCCATCTTCAACACCAGCAGGGTAGCACCTTCAAATCTGGTCTATTTCTCTGTTACACCTTTCTGACACTCCTGCCTCTGTCTTATAAAGGCCCTGGTGATTGCATTTAGGGCCAACCCCAAATAATCCAGGATAATCTCTCATCTCAAGAGTCTTAATTTAATTACATCTGCAAAGTCTCTTTTATTTACCATGTCAATAGCTCATTCACAAGTTTGGGGAATTAGAACATGGATATCTTGTCTTGGATACCATGATTCTGAGCTTAGGCATGTGCCAGCGCCTCCACACTGAGACAGGCAGGATAATGGCTGATGGAGAGGCCGGGCTAGGGTTCTGATCCAGGCCAGGCTCTGCTCATCAAGCTGTGTGCATGGGCCGGGGGTTGCATATTCCTAGAGGAAGACCTTGGTTTAATTCTCACAAAGGTACTATGTGGGCCAGCGAAGGCCCTGCCTGTAACACCTGCCCCTGCCACCCATCCCTCCATGTGGCCACGAGCTACTCGGGCCTGAAGACTCAGCTCAGTTGGGATATTTCCCTGACTCTCCCCTGTTCTCTACCCACCCTCCCAGATAAGTTAGCCACACTCTCTCTGGGTTCCCAATTCATCCTGTGCTCTCCACCTCTCAGGACCAACCTCGAGACACTGGGAGTGTCTGTCTGTGAGTCTGCCTGCGTGAAATCTGAGCCAGGGCTAGAGCGTTCTCCTCCTCAGGCCCGGCCATCTCCATTCCAGGGCAGAAGTCTCTCTGGGCTCTTCCAGCTCCTTCTTTCTTTGCCCCTCTCTGTGCACAGCCTCAGGTAGGCCCTGTGAGGGAGGCAGGAAGGAAGCAGAGATGGTCCTCACCTGAGAAGGTCCTCACCTGAGAAGGATTCCTGGCCTTGGGGAACCCCAGAACAGACAGTAAGCAGGTTGAGGACCTGTGGCCAGAGGTTGGGAAAGCAGAAAGTGTTCAGAGAAGAAAGTCCTTTGCTTTATAAAAACTCAGGATTGTTTTCTACTGTCACAAACATCCTCAAGTCTGGAGAGATTCACGCAGTCTCTTGATCCAGCTGGGGGAGGGAAAAACTGCAGGGAACCACCAGTCAGAGGCAGGAGACCAGATAGGGGGCTGGGGCTGCCACTTACAAGAAAGACAAGGAGCTCCCAAACAAGGAGGTGAGGCTAGTGGAAAGGGAATTGATGGAACTTGGGGATAGGAGGAATACGGGATGAAGGTGAAGATGACACAGAGTGGATGTCTGTGACCCCCAGTAGGGGTCTGGGAGGTAGGGAAAGGGCCCTTGTGAGAACGCTAATAGAAAAGGCTACCCACCACATCTCTGGGCCAGGTGTCTAGGTTGGGAAAACCCAAAGCCTAAAACAAGGACTTGGGTTCAACTAGTTTATTTGGACCATCATTCAGGAAAGGACCAGTTACTGACCTGGGGATCCACCAGAAAAATGTGTGGAGCGTGTCTTAGGACTGTCCTACTGAAGGATGAGAGTCAAGCATCTCTTCATGAACACCCTGACCCTCAATGTTGACAGTGGTGCCTGAGACTATAAACCACCTTCCACTTCGGGCTGACATCGAGTTTTCTGTTGCTTCAGAGAAAACCTTGGAGGAAAAGAGCAGAGACCAGCTGTGGCAGAATAGAAAAACCATGAGTAACATGCCTGAAGTATTCAGCATCAGTTGCTCAGTCGTGTCTGACTCTTTGCAATCCCGTGAACCGCAGCACTCCAGGCCTCCCTGTCCATCACCAACTCCCGGAGTTTATCCAAACACATGTCCATTGAGTCAGTGATGCCATCCAACCATCTCATCCTCTGTCTCAGGACCTGAGAAGACTCTGGGGTGTTGCCTGGACCCCACGGCAACCTGAGGGCTTGGAGAGGGGAGGGGTGATGAAGCATCAAGCAGAAGGCACCCAAGTGGCAAGGTGGGAGGCTGGGTGTGAGAAGAGAGGGCTGCTAAGAATTCCCAGCCACAAGCAGACATGCCTGGGAGAGGGGGAACTTGAAGAAAAGAACAGCTAAGGGTTTTAGGTTAAATGACAGCTTAAACACACACATTCAGTTTCACTTTTCCCCCACAGTCTTACTAAAATAATAGAGAGAAGGGTCGGCCTGTTGGCTCAGTGGTAAAGGATCCACCCGCCTATGCAGGAGATGTGAGTTCAGTCCCTGATCCAGAAAGATCCATACGCTGGGAAGCCCGTGTGTCACAACTATTGAGCCTGTGCTTGACAGCCCAGGAGCTACAGCTTCTGAGTCTATGTGCCACAACTCCTGAAGCCCATGCGCCCGAGCATCCACGCTCCACAACAAGAGGAGCCAGACTAGAGAAAAGGCTACACAGCAACAAAGACCCAGCACAGCCAACATTGCTCGCTAGGTCGCTTCAGTCATGTCCGACTGTCTGCGACGCTATGGACTACCGCCCTCCAGGCTCCTCTGTTCATAGGATTGTCCAGGCGAGAATATTGGAGTGGATTGCCGTGTCCTCCTCCAGGGGATCTTCCTGACCCAGGGATAGAACCCGTATCTCTTTATGTCTCCTACATTGGCAGGTGGGTTCTTTACCACTAGTGCCACCTGGGATAATAATAAATAAATAAATAAATAAATATTATTAAGATAAAAGAGAGGAAGAACGAGGAAAACAGAAGAAGAGCTAACAGCAATTACAACTTGGGAAGATGACATAGCTTCCAGAAATGGAAGTAAGAGAGAGAAGATTTTAATTGTTTGAGCATTAGTCCAGGAGATTCAATACTGACCTAACAGAAATGATGGTGAAAGGGCATCGCTCTGATGGGATGCACACAGAGCTTCCAGGGAGGTGGGCCCTGCTCCCCTCACCTCCCCCAGGTCTATCTGTCCTGTGACATCACCATCCTACTGGGATGGGGGCTTTGGTGCAACAATGTGGAGTCAGGGCCCAGAGAGAAAAGTGAGACTAGGTAGGGAGAGAAGAGAGGAAGGGAAGACTGTCTTCTAGGATGCAGAGGTGTGGAAGGACCTCCAGGAACACCCAGGAAGCCAGGAGAGCTAGGAATCTTCTGTGACCAGTTTCCAGTAAAGGCCAGTCTGTGAAGGAGAGAGGCTTGCATGTGCCCAGCTCTGAGACAGTCCTGGGGGAGATGTGAGGCCAGCCCTGCCCTCCTGAGAGCCTCTGCCTCAGCAGGCCTTCCCAGCCCACCCCAGGCAAGCTCAGGGTGCTGCCAGCTGCTCCCCTGTAGCCGCACCCGAGGGGCTGAGGGGAGCAGGCTGGGGGTGGAGGAGGCACGTGCCTTCTGGGATGTGGTACCCAGGGCCAGCCTGGCAGGGGCCACGTGGAGGCCCAGAGGAGAGGCGGGAGCAGCAGGGATGAACTCATACTTTCCTGGGCTCAGCTTCATAAACCTGAGACGCTGAGCAATGGCCGCAGGTGTGTGCTCTCCCAGTTTCGCTGGGATAATAGCCGGGAACAGCAGGAGGCTGACCTGGTTTCGATGGAGCGGTGTGGCTCTGGTGCCTCCTCCCCTGCCTTCCTCACCCACTTTCTGGAGAAGCCAGGCCTGTACCAAGGCGCCAGGGAGCCTGGGCTAGAACACAAAGGGGATGGGTGTCTCTGAGGGGGTAAAACCCCTTCCCTAAAGAGGCTCCATCAGAACCAGCGCAGGTGTCCATTGTGGGGACAGCCCTCTGCACCCTTCCTGGGCCCCGCCCCCCTGCTCTCGGCCCCTACAAGTCACTGTTCACAAAGATTTAGAACGGCAGTGTTCTTAGGGTCCTCTGGTCTCCAAAACCTGTCCCTTCACAGAGGGGGAAATAAACCCAGAACAGGGAAGAGAGTAGTCATAAAGGCAGGCAGTGGCAGGGCTGAGGCTCTGCTCAAATTTCTGAGTTTCTAGCACATCCTTGTTCTGCCCCAATGGAAGAGCAGGGAAAGGAACCATAGACCTGGCAGAGAACCTGGAAGACTCCCCCAGGAGACGCATCCAGGCTGCAGAAGTGAACAGAAGCAATTCTCCTGGGTGATGCTGAGGGTCCCGGACCCACCAGAAACCGCCTAGCTCCCTAGCTCCCGTCATGGGGCAGGGCATCCCATGGGAAAGGCAGCAACCTGGCCACGGAGTGCCAAGGGTGTCAAAGGACCAGCTTCTGTCTCCCCAGTCCTGGGACAACCGGGCTTCCCTTGTCTGTTCCTCGAATTCAGAGCTCAACTCAGACACCGCAGGGTTGTTGGGAGAGCACCCCCTCATCCTGGGAAGACAGGAGAGCCTCCCAGCCTGCTCCCACACGCCTCTGCAGGCCCCAGAGGCAGACAGCCTTCCCAGCTCCCAGGTTACCCCCCGCGACCCCACTCCCACAAAATCCCTTTGCACTACACTTGGTCCAGGTGAGGTGAGATTAGATGGGGAGGGAAGGGTTCAGGGTCAAGGTCAGGGAGTTCAAGGCTGGGGAGGGGCTGCAGGGAGGATGGTCTTTTGGAGCTATTAATTCTCATCCTGGTCCCTGTGCCCATGAGGCCCCGGAGTGGAAACAAACTCCCAACACCCTCTGTCCCCCTCCCAAGCCCCCTCCACACCCCCATAACATCTTTCATGGACTGAGGAGCTGAGCACCCCCATTGGCATCTTTCATGGAGGCGGAGGCTGGGGGCTGGGACGGAGACCTGGTCAGTATCAGCCTGGCTGATGCTAATTAAGACCCAGGAATTCCCTGCCCCTGACTCTGGGCTCAGATCAAAAGACCCTAGCCCTGGGATGAGGGGCTCCAGACCGTAAATCAGAAGGGGCCGGGCTTCCGGCTAACAAGCTGCCCTGGCTCAGACCAGAGCAGGTCCGGATCCTGTTTCACTCCAGGGAGCAGCTGGCTCAGAGTGAGGGACCAGGGAGGCCCTGGACCCCAGAGCGCCATGTCCCCACAGCACCCAGCTTTGCTCAAGTGAATCCTGGGGTCAGTGTCGGCGCTGGTCCGGGGGGCAGAGTGGGGGGCAGTTGGAATGCGAGGAGCCACATGGGCCCCTGGCTGCTCCCAGCACTCAGGCTCCCAGAACTGCTCTCGGCCCTCCATGCCCACCTTCTGGCCCCAGAAGAATGTTAACCGCTAACATCTGGGTTCAGGAGCCTCCGGAAGAGCAGACGTCTTCACCTCCTTTGATTCCCTTCACACAGCGGGGGGCTTTTTACATTTTAATTTGAGGTGACCTTTGACCTGAGTTTCTATTCCCATAGATTCCAGATATTTCCTGTGCCCTCAGATAACCTCCCAAGCTGGCCTCTGCCTGACCAGAAGCCCCTGCAAAGGGGTCACTGCATCTCCCAAATGTGGCCTGAGCGAGTCTGAGAGCCCCTCTGCACCCCCCTCCCCACCAGCCTCAGATTCCTTCCCATTGCCCTCCCTCTCCTCTCTCAAGGGTCAAAGATTGCCTGCAAGCTCCCCTCCCGCAACAGGTCCCCAGAACTCTGGGCCCGGTTCCCCCCTTCCCCCATCTACCCTAGAAAGGCAGAGCTATAGGCACCCTTAGTCCCTGTACGTGGGATCTCCAATAACAACAGCAAAGAAGCTGTTGGAGCGCCTGTCTGTGGCACAAGAATAACTGATCCTAATTCTCCAATGAAGGGGCCAGCACTGGAGAAGAAAAGGGACACCCAGAACTCACAGCTGGCCATGCCAGAGCTAATCAGAAACGAGGTGCCCTCTCCCGGTGAGAGACAGAAAGCCTCGGGCAAGGCTGCTTGGTCTTGGAGAGGCTGGAGCATGGGGTAAGTCCACTCAGTGTATGAGTTTGGGAGACTGAGGTTCTTCCACATGGATGTTGCCCAACCATCTTGGCATGGTGAGCAGCGTGGCAAAGCACCAGGGGTCTCAGCAAAAGCTACAGGGGGTAGAGACGGGACAAGCAGGAAGGGGCATGGGAAGCAGCGGGGTGGGTCAGACCCTGAGCCTTCACCTCCTGCCCTTTCCAAGTAGCCTTTGGACTAAATGGAGAGGTGCCTATCTGTGGGTCCCCAGCACTGTGTGCCCAGCACTGTGCTAAATGATGCTGGGGGTGGAGTACAAAAGGGGGGACATCCTGAGCCCGGCCTTCAAGGCACTGAGACCACCAGAGGAGTGTGTGAAGCAGTCCCAGGACTGGAGCTGGAACTCAGAGGGTCAGGGTGGGGCAGGACTGGGCAGGCTCCCTGCAGGTGGGAACTTTCCAGCAGGGCCTTCTTAAGTCACCCACACGGTCTGTGTCAGGGCCCAGAGCCATCACTGAAGTGCAGCCACACCCATCAGTCTGAGGTTCTCCAGAGCCCAAGATCCAACCAGAGCCCTGGGGTGGCCCACCGCCCCCTTCCCCCAGGCCAGAGACTAAATGACACCCTCGGGCAGCCTCATTGGTCCCAAACCCTAGCCCCACTGCCAGCCCCAGCCTTCTCAGCAGTGGTTCACCCACATGGCTCCCTATGAAAGCCTTCCCCTGCGCCCAGCCCGTCCCCAGTGTGCCCAGTGACTCACACTGCCTTCCCAGGCCTGGCTTACCACAGCTGACGTCACCATCCCCCACTCCGCCCAGCAAACCCTCCTGAACCTTCTCTTTCCTCTGATCCATCTTCTTCCTCTGAGTCAGGATGGCTGGAGCTGGAAAGGATCTGAGGGAGATGGGGCAGCCTCACTACGAGCTGGGGAAACAGAGACGCTCAGAGGGCCCAAGAAGTCAGTTCCAGTTTGAAGCCTGAGGGCTTTAGAACTTGGCTCTTTGACTCAGGGCTCCATCGGGGATGTCAGGGGAAAAACCACTGCTCTGCCAGTCCCCCCTCACACCTGCCTGGGGAGGGGGAGGCTGAAAACCAGAGACTAGCATCCGTGGGGACCTTAGCTGCCATCTGGAAACTGAGGATTGGCCAACCCCTTCCCACCACCCACGTGGGGAGTGGCCAGCCCTTCCTCACAAAGATCAGTCCTTTCAGAGAAAGTCAAGAATAGGAGGGTAACACACATACCCCAGTGTTCATTGCAGCACTGTTTACAATAGCTAGGACATGGTAGCAACCTAGATGTCCATCAACAGATGAATGGATAAAGAAGTTGTGGTACATACACACAATGAAATCAATGGCATATTACTTAGCTTGTAAAAAGGAATGCATTTGAGTCAGTCCTAATGAAGTGGGTGAACCTAGAGCCTATTATAGAGTGAAGTAAGTTAGAAAGAGAAAGACAAATATCATATATTAATGCATGCATATGGAATCTAGAACGATGGTATACTGATGAACCTATTTGCAGGGCAGCAAGGGAGACACGGTCATAGAGGACAGACTTTTGGACACAGTGGAGGCAAGAGTGGGTGGGATAATTTGAAAGAGTAGCATTGAAACATACACATTACCATGTGTAAAATAGTTAGCCAGCAGGAATTTTCTATATGATGCGGGAACCCAAAACTGGTGTTCCGTGACAACCTAGAGAGGTGGGGTGGGGAGGAAGATGGGAGGAAGGTTCAAGACGGAGGGAACATATGTATACCTTTAGCTGATTCATGTTGATGTATGGCAGAAACCATCACAATATTGTAAAGTACCCTCCAGTTAAAAATAAAATACAATTAAAAAAAAATAGAAGGGTAGAAGCAAGTAAAATCCCACCAGACACAGGGATCACAGGTGAGGGGACCCTCTAAGCACCTGGAGGTGACAGGAAGAGGCAGAAAGGAGGCGAGTGTCTGCCATTTCCTCAGGGAATGCCCTGTGCTTCAGGAGGTAAGAACATCTGTGGAGCAGTGGTTTTCAAAGAGTGATCGCTGGTCCAGCAGCATCGGGAACGCCTGGAAACTTACTAGAAATACAAATTGCAAATCCTCTGGCTCTACACCAGAGCCACAGAATCAGACACTTTGAAGGGGAGGTTGGTGAGAATACACACTCAAGTTTGGAAATGTCATAAAGAATAGCTAAGTGATGAGCCAGTCTGGTACCTGGTCAGCACCTGCCGGTCCTGGACCCAGTGGGACTCACCAATGGCCCCAAGAGCCCATTCTGCCTGTCCTGACTGTGATCCCCTCCTGCCAAACCCAGCAGGACTTCTGCAAACAGGAAAATCCAGAGGGGCCTTAAATAGCCTCCTGACCAGAGATGTGTCCTGTCGGGATGGATAGCCCCAAATCCCTCATCCTTTGCCTCTGTCCATTTGCCATGTTGCCTCTGTGCCTGCAGATAGGATTCCACCTCAGTTTCCCTGCTTCACACTATGTGTGTGTGAGTGTGTGTGAAGTCGCTTCAGTCGTGTCTGACTCTTTGCGACCCCATGAACTATAGCTCTCCAGGCTCTTCTATCCATGGGATTCTCCAGGCAAGAATACCGGAGTGGGTTGCCATGCCCTTCTCCAGGGGATATAACCCACCCAGGAATCGAACCCACATTTCTTACATCTCCTGCAATGGCAGGCAGGAGCCTACACCCAGCTTGCCATTAACCTTAGAACTCTGCCCTGGACCTCAGTGGCATGCACAGGGCTGGCCTCCTCACTGGAGTACCACGTCTTGAGCCCGGACCCCCAGGGCTGGCTGAGGTCACTGTCATCCATGACTGTCCTGCAGCCATCCTTCCATGGGCCTCCATATACAAATGCATAGGCTATTAGCTGAACAGCTGGATGAAGAAGCCAGTGGAAGGATAAAATCCAGCTCCCACTTCCCTCACCCTTGTCCCGAGTGGATGGGGCTGTCCATCCACTCAGGACACCCTTTTCTAATTTGCATATGTGCATGATATGGGCATCACCTGTGCCCTAATTGTCTTCTTTCTCTGGAGCCTCTTGACTGGATCAATTGTTCTCATATTTTCTCTCTTTACTGCTCATCCTCATGCCTCTCGTGTAATGTTTAAGATGACATAATAACCAGCAGACAAAGCATCTTTGTCCGTTGAAGTTTGAGGTCACTTCATTACAACATCTCCTGAGACATTCCATTCATAGATGTGCTGGGAAGGCCTTCCTTATATGGCCTGCCTAAGGTTTCAGCCCTTGTGCCTCCTGCTCTTTAGGAGCCCTGGGCTCCCTCTGCCCCAGAGCAGCCCTCAGAGACTTGGAATCAGTGCTCCACACCTAGTCCCGTCTGGACCTTCTCTTCTTTCCACTTTTGGCTTGGTTTCTCCTATCATTGCAAATCAAACTCTGCTATGTGGATTCTGCTAATTGATTCTTTCCAGATAATTGAACATACACCAGTAGGCCCCTAACTTTTCTATTTTAATCACATGGGATTAAGAGAACTCTAAAACATGAAATATCCTCTTCTACCTCCTGGAACAGATGAAAACAGACATCATGCAGCCTTTTCTTGGAGCCTCTAGTAATAATTACTTTTTGAGCCACTGTAAAAGCATTTACAATAACTCAAGTAATTACACAACCACTACAGAAAAAAAAAATAAAAGAAAACAAAATACAGATGAATGAAAAGGAAAAAGAACGGTATCACCTGATATCTTACCAACAGAGGCAATGAATAATGACTTTTCGTTGTATAACTTTCTGGACTTTATCCTAAGTAAACACACTTTACCAGTCTGGGGCATAAATTCAGTCACTCTTATTTATTCAATAATTGCTTGGGCTCCATATGCCCATATGAACAGGAAGCCTCATTCCACACCCACTATTCCACACCCAACCCCCAAGGAAATCAGAGGCTTACTTAGTCCTGTGAGTAATTCTAATTACAAATGGCAACTGGAGAGAAAGTGGAAAATCAAGAGGTCCTGATTCCTGTGGCTTCTGGTGCAGCACTGAGGTGTCTCTATGGAAAATGATCTTGCGAAGTTCACCGGGGTCGTGCCTCCCCAGGTCTGCCCCTCTCCTGGTCTCTGTGCATGTGCACTCAGTCGCTCTGTCATGTCTGACTGTTTGTGACCCCGTAGACCATAGCCCGCCAGGCTCCTCTGTCCATGGATTCTCCAGGCAAGAACACTGGAGTGGATTGCCATTTCCTTCTCCAGGGGATCTTCCTCACCCAGGAATCAAACTAGTGTCTCTTGCATTGCTGGAGGATTCTTTACTGCTGAGCCACCAGGGAAGCTGCTCCAGCTGGGCCAACACTTTCTGCTTTAGGAGTCAGGGGACACAGAGGGCACGGCCCTGCCCTGGTGCTGCCTGTCCAGGCGACAGTCTGGGGAAAAGATACACCCACGCAGTCAGTTCAGTTCAGCCGCTCAGTCGTGTCTAACTCTTTGAGACCCCATGAATCACAGCACACCAGGCCTCCCTGTCCATCACCAACTCCCGGAGTTCACTCAGATTCATGTCCATCGAATCAGTGATGCCATCCAGCCATCTCATCCTCTGTCCTCCCCTTCTCCTCCTGCCCCCAATCCCTCCCAGCATCAGTCTTTTCCAATAAGTCAGCTCTTTCCATGAGGTGGCCAAAGTACTGGAGTTTCAGCTTTAGCATCATTCCTTCCAAAGTAATCCCAGGGCTGATCTTCAGAATGGACTGGTTGGATCTCCTTGCAGGCCAAGGGACTCTCAAGAGTCTTCTCCAACACCACAGTTCAAAAGCATCAATTCATCGACACTCAACCTTCTTCACAGTCCAACTCTCACGTCCATACATGACTACTGGAAAAACCATAGCCTTGACCAGATGGACCTTAGTCAGCAAAGTAATGTCTCTGCTTTTGAATATGTTATCGAGGTTGGTCATAACTTTTCTTCCAAAGAGTAAGCGTCTTTTAATTTCATGGCTGCAGTCACCATCTGCAGTGATTTTGGATTCCAAAAACATAAAGTCTGTTTCCCCATCTATTTGCCATGAAGTGATGGGACCAGATGCCATGATCTTCGTTTTCTGAATGTTGAGCTTTAAGACAAATTTTTCACACTCCAGTGACCTGAATTCTCATGATCATGGCCAAACACTCAGTTTTGGGGCCTCAAACTGGGTGGGACAGGTATACCTCTCACCTGACAAGCTCTGCCTGGTGAGACAAAGGGAGAGAAGGGGCCTGGACAACAGCACCTCCCACTCATCTGGAAGCTCAGGGTCTTCCTGAGAGGTAGATGCTCCTCTGTCCATGGATTCTCCAGGCAAGAACACTGGAGTGGATTGCCATTTCCTTCTCCAGGGGATCTTCCTCACCCAGGAATCAAACTAGTGTCTCTTGCATTGCTGGAGGATTCTTTACTGCTGAGCCACCAGGGAAGCTGCTCCAGCTGGGCCAACACTTTCTGCTTTAGGAGTCAGGGGACACAGAGGGCACGGGCCTGCCCTGGTGCTGCCTGTCCAGGCGACAGTCTGGGGAAAAGATACACCCACGCAGTCAGTTCAGTTCAGCCGCTCAGTCGTGTCTAACTCTTTGAGACCCCATGAATCACAGCACACCAGGCCTCCCTGTCCATCACCAACTCCCGGAGTTCACTCAGATTCATGTCCATCGAATCAGTGATGCCATCCAGCCATCTCATCCTCTGTCCTCCCCTTCTCCTCCTGCCCCCAATCCCTCCCAGCATCAGTCTTTTCCAATAAGTCAGCTCTTTCCATGAGGTGGCCAAAGTACTGGAGTTTCAGCTTTAGCATCATTCCTTCCAAAGTAATCCCAGGGCTGATCTTCAGAATGGACTGGTTGGATCTCCTTGCAGGCCAAGGGACTCTCAAGAGTCTTCTCCAACACCACAGTTCAAAAGCATCAATTCATCGACACTCAACCTTCTTCACAGTCCAACTCTCACGTCCATACATGACTACTGGAAAAACCATAGCCTTGACCAGATGGACCTTAGTCGGCAAAGTAATGTCTCTGCTTTTGAATATGTTATCGAGGTTGGTCATAACTTTTCTTCCAAAGAGTAAGCGTCTTTTAATTTCATGGCTGCAGTCACCATCTGCAGTGATTTTGGATTCCAAAAACATAAAGTCTGTTTCCCCATCTATTTGCCATGAAGTGATGGGACCAGATGCCATGATCTTCGTTTTCTGAATGTTGAGCTTTAAGACAAATTTTTCACACTCCAGTGACCTGAATTCTCATGATCATCGCCAAACACTCAGTTTTGGGGCCTCAAACTGGGTGGGACAGGTATACCTCTCACCTGACAAGCTCTGCCTGGTGAGACAAAGGGAGAGAAGGGGCCTGGACAACAGCACCTCCCACTCATCTGGAAGCTCAGGGTCTTCCTGAGAGGTAGATACTCATCAGGGAGTGGCTTGGATGCTGCAGGTTGGGCCAGGCACCAAGGCAGTGGAGTCTCATGGTTCACAAATAAGCAGCAAGTCGTTTGCAGACAGCCCTCAGGGCACCTCCTTATGCCAGGCTGCTTAGGGTGGTGGGGAAGCCCCTGCTGCTCCTACTTCTAACCCATGGCTATTTCAGAATTTTTAAGTAGGAGGAGGAGGAGGCAAAGAACTTGCCTTGAACCAGCCCCTGTCCAGCAAGCGCATCATTTTTGAAGAGGTGGGCGGTTGTAGCAGGGCATGTGGGATTTTAGTTCCTGGAGCAGGGCGAACCGGCACCCCTGCAAGAGTGGCACAGAGTCTTAACCACTGGATGGCTAGGGAAGTCCCAAGTGAGCCATTTTTATTTGGAGGGGTCACGGGGTGTGTCTTATACTATCCCTCATCTGCCTTCTCATTTCCCTGTTCAGTCCTCCCCTGATTCCTCTCCCTTCCAATCTTTCCCAGCCAGCTGCTTCCTTAATCTTCTTAAAACATCAGTTCTATTGGGTGTCAGTGTTCTGCTCCAGAACCTTCAATGGCTCCCACTTGTAATGAGGTGACGTTCAAATACCATAATCTGCATTCAGGGTCCTCTGGGGTTAGGGTGACCACACCGTACAGCTTGTCTGAAGCAGGCTAGGTTATACCTGCTGTCCTGGCATAATGATTAATAGCACCTCCTTTTCTTGCAAAAGATGTCCCAGTTTGGACAATGAATGATGTGGTCAGCTTGCCTACGGTTCACTCCCCACCTATGCTCCAGGCTCACGTCCAATTGTTTCTCCTTGAGTCTTTGAGTCAGTGGTTTTTAACTCTCTCTGGCAGCTCATTAGAATCACTTGGGAAGCTTTTAATAAATACTGCTGCCTGTGCTCGCCTGAAAGCAATTTAATTAAAACAGACTCTCCAGGGGTGGGGCCCAGGCTTTTTTTTTTTTTTTTAAGCCCTCAAGTAACTCTGAGGTGCATTCAGAGTTGAGAACAATCAACTGGAGTAAAACAGGTGCCCCGGAACTCTGTCCCCGAGTCTAGCTCTGCGAACTTGTTCCCATTGTCTATCACCCATGCAAGCCCCACCCAAGCTGCCAAGTCCAGCTCCGTTGCTGCCTCCTCTTTCATCTTTTCCAACCCCTAAGCCCAAAGGGCTTCTCCCTCTACCCTGACCTGTCCACTCCCTCCACAACTACTCTATATTATTATCCTGTAATCTGGGTCCATGTCTTGCCTCTTTCATAGTCTATGAGCTCCGTGAGCTGGGGCATGTCTACCCCAGGGCCCAGACCCAACTTGCAGCAGAGGCCGCCACACCTGGCCCAGTGATTCTCACTGCTGGTCCTGAACTTGGGCAGCACCTTCACAACCCAGCTGGGCACGGTGCTGCCTCTCCAGGTTAATTTCTTTTCTTGTGTGTGGTCTCTCCATCCATCCATCCATTCATTCATTCATTCATCCTGCTTTGTGCCAGATGCCATGGTCCCCATCCCCTCTTCTTGATTCTTTGCACTACTAGAGAACTCATCCCCAACATCTGGGCAGCCCAGCAGACTATCTTGCCCATGAACAGTACTTGGCAAATATTGATTAACAATCAGTTGATTAATGGATAAACAAGATATTCCATATAGTGGAATATTACTCAGCAACAAAAAGAACCAAAGGGCTAACACAAGATACAACATGAATAAACCTTGAAAATATTATGCTAATTAAACAGGCCAGACACAAAAGGTCATAAATCATATGATATCATTTATACGAAATGTCCAGAATAGGCAAATCGTCGAAACAGAAAATAGATTCGCGGTTGCCAGAGGCTGAGAGAGGAGGAAACTGGGGCTAACTGCTAATAGGTGTGGGGTTTCTTTGAGGGAGGTTAGAAATGCTCTGAAATTGGATAGTGGCAATGGTTGTACAACCTTGCAACTATGCTAAAAACCACTGAATTGTTTTCTTCCAAACGGTGAAGTTTATGGCATTTGAATTATATCACAATTAAAAAGAAATGCTGCTGATGGGCTTCTCCTCCTTTACCCTGTTCTCAAATGTTCATTGTCACAGGAATCACCCAGAATATCTGCTAGAAGTGCAGGTCCATGAGTCTCCCCTTATAGCTTCAGATTCAGTAGATGAGGGCAGAGCCCCGGAATCTGCATTGGATGGTGGCGTCTTAAGTACCCCAGAGGACTTGGGTCAGAGCATTTCTGAGCCAACCTCAGAACCTCAGAAGACAAATAAAAATTTTAACCTATTATTTCAGGAGAAGGGGGGGGCGGGGGAAAGCTGAAGATTTCAAACACAACCGAAACTTTGTTTTTAGTCTGCTTCTTATTAAAAACAGACTGGGACCCAAAGAAACCCCATCAGGGGTAGGTAATGAAGTAATCACGATCATAATAAAAGAACAGAATGGAAAAACTGCCTGGCCTCAAGCAAACCACAAAAAAGTTGTCTTCTGCCTCCAGTGCTCAACTGAGCCATTCAGTTGAAAATATCCCACTAGCCACATGGAGAGCTTAATTTGGGGGAGAATTAAACACTAGAAAAACACTGCTCACTGCCCCTCTACAAATACACGCTTAGAGACATCCACGCCTACACAGCCAGAATTCTAATTTTTGGTATGTGTTCCATGATTAGGGCTTTCTTTGGAGTTACAAGGAAGCAGAGTTGTAAATCGGTATTAGGATGTGATCAAAAGGAATGTCTGCATGCAATTATTTTGTTTTGAGACCAGTGTTCAGAGGCAGGGACTTTAAAGTGCTGGCTCAGCCACGTGACATGCTCCCACATACATACACACCACATGACTTTGGTCCCCATGAAAGAGGGAAGACAAAGGCCTGGGCTTTATCATTGCTGCTTCTTTGTTACAGGATGGAGTCTCACCCTCATAACTCAGAAAGGACCCTCTTCATCTTCTCTGGCTGGTCCTGAACTATTGCAAGAGGAAGTCTTGTTAATAACGTCTTGCCCCGGAAAGTAGCAGTTACTGTAATTTGAGAACAGACATCCCTTGCTTAACGAAAATTCACTTAACAAAACTTCCAATTAAATAAGGGGTAAATGAGAGGAAATAACATTTGTGATGCCCATCTACTGAGTTCCGGGTACTGTGCTCGGCAATGTTACGTGGATTTTCGAAATTTCATTTAGTAAGTCATCCCAACAACCTCACAGTAGAGGTATTATCCGCTGGAAGACAATGAAGAATGTGAGGCTCAGAGAGGTTGTGTAACTTTCTCACAGTCACAGGTTAGTGAGTAAGTAGGATTGTTAAGTAAAAGATCTCAAAGGAACAGCACAGAAAAAACATCAAGGGAATTTGGGGGTCCAGAGGGTCCGTGTTGTGGCAGCTGGCTTGCTGAGGCTGCTGCCATCGGTCATACAAGCATGTGGCAAAGCAAAACCCGGTTCATCAGAAAACACTTAAAGCCATCAGCACTTTGTCAAGCCCAGCAAGCCACTATTACCAGTGGAAATAAAAGCAATGGCTTGGGGATGTCTCTGGTGGTCCAGTGGTTAGGAATCTGCCTTGCAATGCAGGGCACGTGGGTTCAATCCATGGGAACTAAGATCCCACATGCGGCAGAGCCACTAAGCCCATGTGCTGCAACTACTGGGCCCAAGCACAAAGTAGAAGATCCCAAATTATGCAACAAAGATCCCTGATGCTGAACTAAGACCTGATGCAGCCAAATAAATTAATTAACTAATTAAATAAAATTTAAAAAATGTTAAAGCAACAAACTGTACCATGTGACCTTGCAATCCTATTGCTGGGTATATATCTGGAGAAAAACAGATCTGAAAGGATACATGCTCCCAATGTTCATTGCAACACTGTTTACAGCAGCCAGGACATGGAAGCAACTTAAATGTCCATCGACAGATGAACGGATAAAGAAGATGTGGTACGACGGAATACTACATACAATAGAATAATGCTTATGATGGAATACTACTTGTCTGTTAAAAAGAATTAAACAGTGCTGTTTGCAGCATCATGAATGGACCTAGAGAGTGTCGTACTTAGTAAAATAAGTCAGATAGAGAAGGAGAAATATAGTATAACATCCCTTATATGTGGAATCTAAGAAGAAATGATAGAAATGAACTTACAAAAGAGAAACAGACTCACAGGGCTTGAGAACGAGCTGATGGTTGCTAGAGGGAAGGATGAGCAGAAGGGATAGTGAGGCAGCCTGCGACAGGCACGCACAAAGTGCTATGTTGAAAGTGGATGACCGACAAGGACCTGCTGCATGGCACATGGAGCTCTGCTCAGCGTTATGTAGCAGGCTGGATGGGAGTCGGGTGTGGGAGGAAATGGATACCCGTATATGTGCGGCTGAGTCCCTTCGCTATTCACTTGAAACTATCACAACATTTTTTGTTAATCCTATACCTGAATACAAAATAAAAAGTTAAAAAAAAAAAGCATCAGACTGTGTTCGGGAAGGAATCAGTTAACGGGGAAGTGTTCTGATGATTGTATTACTGGCATCCCAAGTCATAGGTTCTAGTCTAGGGCCCTGTCTTCCAGTCCAGCCTCATCTGTAACTGCCCTTCTCCTCCTCCCAGGGCTCCAGGCAGACAGGCCATGGTGGTCCCTGAGGATTCCATGTTGCTTTCTGTCTCAGGCCCTTGGCTCCTGCTTTCCCTCTGATGGCCTTTCTCACGACCCCAACACCACTCAGTAACTGTGACCAGAGGGACGCTCACGAGGGCAGGGACTTGGGATGGCTGGCTCACCGCTGCGTCCCCAGAACAGTGCCTGGAACATAACCAACAGTCAATAAATATCTGTCAGGACCGTGAAATTTTTGCACCTTTTTTATGTCCCTGATATGATCCAATGTCTCCTAGTTTACAGTCTATGGGAACTTGAATAGAATTTGTATCCTACCGTTGTATGAAAACGGTATGAATCTTAATTATGTTGAATTGGCTCATGATCTTTTCAGGTCCTTTGCTTTTCGAGTCTACTGTATCCTTCTACTTTTCTATATTTTCATTCTGCTAATTTTTGAGAGTTTGATTTTAAAACCCCAACTAAAAATCTTAATTTATCTACTTAAAAAATAATTGTAATATACACTGGAACTATATGTAGCTTTGTTCTGGATTTTTCAAGTCTCTTGTAAACATTATCATACTTTTATAATTTAAAAAATAAAAAGGAGAACAAAATCTGTCAAGAGAATGAATGAATAAATTAATGAATCATTATTTCAGACCTCAGCTCACACTTTACTTCCTCAGTTCAGCCTTCTCTGGGTCACGTTGTCTTTGCTAAATGGTCTAATTTCTAACCTACTTTTTCTTGTATATATATATACACACACACACAAGAAAAGGTGTGTGTATATATATATATATATACTTTAAATATATATTATATACATATATAATATATATATAATTTGTCTAACATCCACCTTTACCACAGACTATAAGGTCCAGGAAGGCAACAACTATACTAGGTTTGCTCATCATAACACGCTTAGTGACTGTTATAGGTGTTCAATAAATGTGTGATGGATGAGCAAATGGTCAGGCAAGTCTTAGAGAATTCCAGCCTTTCTGAGCTGCTATTTTCATCATAAAATGCTCAGGCAAACTCACAGCAAAAGAGTCAGGAAGCAACAAAAGAAATCTTATTTTAGAAGCAGTCATCTGATTCTAAAATAGGCCAAGGACCTGAGTAGACACATTTCCAAAGAAAACACGCAAATGGCCAACCATCAAGAAAGTGCAAATACAATGAGATATCACTTCAAACACGTCAAGATGGCTGTGACCAAAAGGGCAAGTGACAACTGTTAGGGAGGGTATGGAGAAAAGGGAACCTCTGTAAACAACTGGTAGAATATACATTGGTGCAGCCACTACGTTTTCCAGTATGGCAGTTCAAAAAATTAATGGTAGGACTTCTGAGTATATATCCAAAGGAAATAAAATCAGTATCTCAGAAAGATATCTGCACTATCATTTTATTGTGACCTTATTTATAACAGCCAAGAAATGGAACAACCTTGGTGGTGACAGATGAATGGATAAAGAAAATGTTATACACACACAAAGGAGTATTATTCAACCGTAAAAAAGAGGAAATCCTGCCATTTGTGAAAACATGAATGAACCTGGAAGGTATTATGCTAAGTGACAAGCAGCCATACAGAGACAAAATTTATGGTATCACTTATATGTAGGGTAAAAAAAGATGGAACTCATAGAACAAGAGACCAGACTGGCGGTGACCAGGGGCTGGGGCTGGGGGGCAGAGTGGGGAGGAGGGAGGGAGATATAAGTCAAATGTTATAAACTTCCAGTTATAAGATGAAAAATTCTAAGGATCTAATGTACAGCATAGTGACTGGTTAATAATACACTACTATATACATGCTGAGATAATAGATCTTAAGCATTCTCACTACTAAAAAAATTAACTGTGAGATGATAGATGTGTTAATTAACTTGACTGTGGTAATCACTTCATAATGTGTATTTATACCAAGTCGCAATGCTGTACACTTTAAAAATATACAATTTTATTTGTTAATTATACCTTAATAAAGCTGGGGGTGGGCGTTGAAATCATGTCTAAATGGCCAATTATTTTTTTTTCTCCAGAAGAACACATTGCTGATTTTAGACTGAAAATCGGTGGGGAAATGAGGTTCACTTAAAAGTCTCTCGCCTTGTAGCCATTTTTGATGAAGTACATGTGCTCCATTAAGTGAGGGGGACTTCATGAGATTAATTTGATTTACTGCTCTTGCATTTCCTAAAGCATATGTTGGCGAGCAGAAGATGTGGGCTGCGAAAGTCTGGGGGGATGTATAAAATCTTCTCAGGAGCCAAAGGCCATTTAGTTTTCACGACTTAGTTTGCAGAGGCTACTCTGCAGATCCTCACGCAAACCTCAGCTGCATGGGGCAGGCTAGAAACCTGGACATGCGGGGGCCAGAGACTGGTCTGGGACAAGCCATCAGCTGTCAGATCTCCCACAGACTGCCCTGCCATGACTTATTTGCTGGCAGAAGTTTGATCATCTGTGCCCACGTAGGGACCGTCTTGGTTGCTGTTGTGCCAATGGACACGAGAAGCATGGGTCCTCTGTGGCTCCCTCCAAATCCTGCAGAACTCCTGGAAATGGGCAGAAATCACTGGGGTACCTGGTGTACCGAAACCAGACTGTACGGGCTGGCGGCTGAGGCCCTCTGAGGACCTGATTCTTCAACACAGCGACCTGCTCCTAGGACCAGATATCTTATTTCTGACCTCTGTTTTAGAGTTGACTAGGGGAAGGAATGTCTTTGAAAAGAAGGTATTTTTGTTTTTTTAAACCTGTACTGGTAGGCTGTCTGGGCTTCCCTGGTAGTTCAGCTGGTAAAGAATCTGCCTGCAATGCAGGAGACTCAGGTTTGATTCCTGGGTTGGGAAGATTCCCCTGGAGAAGGGTTAGGTTACCCATGCTAGTATTCTTGGGCTTCCGTGTTGACTCAGACAGTAAAGAATCTGCTTGCAATGCGGGAGATCTGGGTTCGATCCCTGGGTTGGGAAGGTCCCCTGGAGGAGGATGTGGCAACTCACTCCAGTATTGTTCCCTGGAGAATCCCCATGGACAGAGGAGCCTAATGGGTTACAGTCCATGGGGTTGCAAAGAGTTGGACATGACTGGACGACTAGGCACAGCACAGTGGGGTGTGTGGGTCTTGCTGTATAACAGGAAGAAAGACTAATAGTCAACCTCCTCCCTCTTTCTGTGTGCATGTGGGAATAAGACATACACTACATTTATCACTTTAACCCTTTTTACTTTGACATCTGAGTGACATTAAACCCATTCACGGCATTGTGCAACCATCACCGCTATCCATTTCCAGAACCTTT